>JAMRYI010000287.1:0-190734 GCA_029231635.1 Ditylenchus weischeri
TCGTTTTAGTCTGTAGAATTTTTTCCAGACACATTTTGTTGTTTTTTTGACGTTTTTCAATCGATTTTGACGTTTTTTGACGTTTTTAAAGTTCGTCATAAATCTCCTGTGTTTTGCTGGGTTTTTTTAATATTTTTGTTTAACACATATCCAGTTAGTAGTTTAGATATTTATCAGTGTGGAAAACTGTTCGGATGCTCAAAAAAACAGCTGTGGCAATAGTTCTCTCGGTAAGAAAACACGACGAAAAAAAGTTTTTAGTTCAATCCGGTATATGTTTAGTTCGGTATATATGGTATTTATAAAAAAATTGTTTGCATAACTATAATTATATGGTTGCGCTTTCAGGCAAAAGGTTGACTTTGTTTTTGCGCCGCTACAGTCAGGACTGAAGACGACTTCCGAAAATGTAAAATCATTGATTGAATAGGAAATGAATGCGCGTGGTATCAGCGAAATCGAGATGAGCAAAACGTTTGTAGCGATAGATGAAGGATCGAACGTCAGCCACCTGGGAGGAAGCAAACACCAACACCAAAGTGCTATTTGGGATCAAAAATAACCAAGCAAACTATTCGTCTACAAAAATACTGTTCTGCCAATGGACGTCAATAAGGAATGCCAAGAAGTTGAAACAGGTCTAAAATGTGTAAAAAAGTTGATCAGGAAATTGAGGTTTTTTGTTTATTTGATTGTTGCAGTCAAGCTTATTTTTTACAAATTCAGATTGGTATACCAAATAAAGTCCAATGCTGCGAAAGCGCTACGTTCTCCCGTAGAAACAAGATGCTTGTCGTATTACGAAATTATCAAGTCACTGCTGAAAAGCGAGGAAATTCTAAAGGCTGCAGTCATCAAATTTGATCAAGAAGTTGCTTCTGCTACTACTCTCTTGGAATTGACCGAACATAGCTTCTTCACTAACGATTAATAACTAACGATTTATGTGTGATGATATGGCTGGCTTATTTGCAGGCAAGGTGAAAAGTTGCATTCACATAAATTATTACTACTAGCTAGATTGTCACGTAGCAGGAAAAGATGAATTAATGATAAAAAGGCGCACATACATTTTTCAAATTTTGGCTTTTCATGTTTTTGCTTTTGTACGTTTGCTTATGCTCGAATTTTTTTTCCGATTGGCGGTTTTGAAAGCAAGAGTATTAATTGTATATGCGTTCCTAGATTCTTTTTGAAAAACTGAAGTAGACAAGATGTTTTATTCGCCATAAGCAGATATTTTTCGCATTTTTACTAGTAAATGTAAATGTATGTTCCCCTGTGAGTTACGGAACCCAGGGTGGATAATCTACTAGAAAGGCTGTCTTAATAATACAGCTTGTGATTTAGTGGCACAATGGGACCAGAATATAAAGAGGTTAGTCACTCTTTCCTTTATGTGGTCTTGTGGCGCAATGGATAACGCGTTGGTCTACGGAACCAAAGATTGCAGGTTCGAATCCTGCCAAGATCGACATTTTTTTCGTCTTTCAACGCCTGGAACATCTATCTGTCTTCGTAAAAGCCCAAGTGCACCCCCTCCCTCGAAAATTTTTTTGTACTTTTAACAGTACCATTTTCAGCTGAAATTTTCTATTCTGAGGCACCTAGTAGGCGAAAATTCCTCAGCAATCCGAATCATATTTGAAAAATACTTAGTCGCTGAGATATGACCTAAAGTTGGAGTGTCAATATTTTTAAAAATGACCATTCAACTTTACTCCAACTTAAGGTCATATCTCAGCGACTAAGTATTTTTTTCAAATTCTGCTTTATAATTCGGATTGCTGTGGAATTTTTGCCTGCTGGGGTGCCTCAGAATGAAAATTTTCGGCTGAAAATGGGTACTTTTATTTAAAAGTACAAAAAAATTTCGAGGGGTGGGGGTTGGTGCACTTGGGATACTGTCATCTGTCTTGTATTTTTTTCCTGTATCATTAGTGCTTTTTTAGCCGATTTTTTTCTTTACACATTAACATTAAAAATCCATAGAGCAAGAGAAATGTAAAATCTATTTTCTAGGCTATCTTGTAAATACAGGTTAGCCTAAATATTTTTACCGCTTAACTTCACCAGCATTCACTCATGTGTCAAACAAAATTTCATAATCTAATAAAATATTAGGCACGTGACTTTTGATAATATACAAATACTTTCTTGAAATAATTTCGCCAACTTGTAATATAAATAAGTAAACACGGAGTTTCGCGTATTTATCATTGTTTTTACGAACACTCTAGACTATTTCGCAATATGAGAGCTAAGCAATGCTGCTGCTTTTGCACCCATTCTATGTGTGCGGAGTGTTCTTTGCTGTTGCACCACACATCACCATCCCCTTCCTCACCCTATTTCACATGTTTTCATTCTTAGTTTCATTTCCTTTTTGTAGACTTTTCTCTGCGCCACTAATTTTTTCCTTGAGGTTTTGTCTAATGTCCTGGTTTGAAGCTAGTGTTTAATCTGCCCTTTAAGGGCATCCACGGTAACACGCCCTTTGTGTTCTCTACTTCTTTTGGGTGACTAATGAGACTGAATTAAGTATTCGATTTCTCGACTTTTAAAAATTTATTTTTAAAGGTTTTCCGCGCATTTTACAAAATTTGGATGTGCGAGAGCAGTTTTTCGTTAAAATTTTTTTGAAATTTGACTGTAAAATTTAACAAGATGGGAAATTTTTGAATCTTTTTTCATCTTTTGAAGAATTGGTAAGCCCTCTAACCACGCCTTCCAATCCAAATTTGCCAAATTTGAGTTGAGATCACAGATATGCCACCTCCTAATTTGCTCCTAATTGATTACTATGGCGACACTTTATGTCTATCTTATGACTGTATCAGTGATTCAACTTTTATTATTACCTTCTTATAAGCAAAATATATTTTTCAAGCTTTTTTGATATATAAAAAAAGCCACCCATGCGCGATGGTGAAAAAATAGAGAAAACAGAACCAGCAGTGCTTTCTGGAGAATTTCTTTTAAGTGTTCCAGTAAGTCGGTTAGAATATTCTGACTAATTTAAAAAAGTTGTCTATCTAATAAAAAAATATATAGGGGTACGTTGAAATTTCAGTTTTTCGGTCATTTTTCTCTTTAAATTTCCGATTTCGAACATCTCTGAATTCGATTTAATTTTTCGTTTCCCAAATTTTTATTGTTTCAACACATCCGTGGTCTTCACTAAGCCTAAGCATAAAAAATTGACAAAAGTAGTAGTAGTTGCTGCAGTTCTTCCCTCCATATTTCCATTTCCAAGACTAAATGGATGGGTGTGCAGCCTGCGTGCGTCCAGCACTCTTCCCTCCATCCCTTTTAACTCAGCTATTGACTATTTTGGAGTTTCGAAATATTGTTAAAGCAAAGGGTGTCGCCGTAGCTGTTTTTCTAAAACAATTACTTTAGAGAAGATAAATTAGAAAAATGTTTGGTCGATCCACTATTTTGTGTTGCAAAAACATGGCCAGTTTGGTTGCCAAACAACAGCACTGTTTACTAGCAGCATTGTCAACCCAACAGCAGCACTACTTGAGCACCTCCATTGCAGTATCTATGGCACAACCAGCCGCTGTCGCCTCTACTGCTGCTGCTACTGTCGACGCTGTTCACAAAAGTCCGGAAAATGCACAGTAAGTTTCGGATTCTAAACATTTAGGAATACTTGGAATACAGTCAAACCACGGTTAACCACCACCCCCTCAAGCTGGTTCCCACCTAGGGTCCGGCACTTTTTTTAAACGCACTTTTTTGAAATGTTTTGGCAAATGTGATTCGCCAGTTTAGTCCGAAAAATTGCAAGGATTCCGATTATGCCGGTCGTTTTCATAAAATATTTTGACATAAAGGCCCGTGACCCACAATTAACCTTGACCTCTTTTGAAAAATCGGGTTAAAAAAGGTGTCCTTTTGTAGGCGGGAACGAAATTGGGGGTGGAAGTTGAAAGAGATTTGACTGGAAAGTATGTTTTAGGGTGGAACACAACAATGTTATGCCAGCAAGCACAGCTACAGCTGCTCCTCACGCCAATCCTACTGGTTACATCAGCAAAGAGGAGATCGAAGAGTTGTTGCACAGACATTCAGTTAAAGGAGTCTCCATGCCGGTCAGGCGAGAATTCATCTCAAAGACCCCTTTAAAGACCCAGGATCTGCAGGCCATTGACATACATGTCTACCACAGGAAACCAGGTGCGCACAACTTTTGCAATAGTAGTACCGTAACCAACTGGAATGATAACAACCTAGTTCACATCCCAGTGAGTGGAACTAAAAAATTTAGGATTTATGGGTTTATAAATGCAATTTCGGAGGTTGAGCAACGAAATTTTGCAGTGGCTTTCCGTTTATTCACTAGCTAAAATATTTTAGAGATGTGAGGAGTCTTCAGTCATTTTTTTTGACAAATATTTGTAGCAATCTCTATATAGTATTTGGGACGGGTGGGTGAGTGTTAGGTTAACGCATTTGAGTACATGTTTGGTCTACAAGGAAAAACTTTATTTAGTGTAATAATTTTATTTACATGTTTATGCTCATTCAGAAGCTCTTTCAATGGCGGAGGACCTTTCGCAATTAGATTTGAAAATTGTTGTGAAAAAAATTGAGATTTTGCCCTTTAAAGTGAAAAGTGGATTTATATTTGAATTTCAAAATACGATATAGGTGCAGATAGGCGCCTGCTGTCCCTTGTAATAATATATTTATAGCCAAAACAGTTTAAATGTAACGTTTATATCTATTTAGAGACATTCTCGGACCATGTGGCATTCCGGACAGTCAAGTTGTTGCGCTTCTTTGCAGATGCTTTGTTCCGGGAGAGGTATGTGCACAGAGCCATTGTGTTAGAGACCGTAGCTGGCGTGCCTGGAATGGTTGCCGGCATGTTCTGCCATCTGAAGTCCCTGCGGCGCATGCAGAATGACAATGGCTGGATAGAGAAGCTGTTGCACGAGGCTGAGAATGAGAGAATGCACCTGATGATCTGGATGAAGGTCACTAAGGTAATATCAGTTCCGAAATAGTTTTATCAAAATTTCCGGCGCTACTTCGATATACCCCTCCCGAAAATTGACTTATTCAGGAGTGTGTGAAAACCATTTTTGAGTTAAAATTTTGCTATGAAAAGCTTAGAAAAGCAATTCAAAGAGGGACAAAGGGCTGTATAGGGATGTTAAGAGACGAATAGGGGTCACTTTAGAGGGCCACTTGATGGCCTTTTAGAGGATCCACTAACAAGAAGATGTTGAACATAGTTTTGTTGACTGAGGCCTACCGCATAAAGAAACTCTGCTATGCATACATTTTTTATGCATCCAGAGTCACTTTCGAGTGATTTGTGTCTAAGGTATGTGGGTGTGCGCATCTCAACTCCAAGCCACCAAAGAGGGGGCTTGCGAGTTAGAGATGCGCGCACTCACTTACCTTAGACATGATTCCGAGAAGTACTCTTGATCATGAAAATGCAAATGAAGTCTCTTTTCGCTTCCTTCCCCTCCCAATACAGCCCATAATCCCTTTAAAATTCCTTTTTGAGTCTCTTTATATCCAAATAATCATTCCAAAGTTGTTTTTAACCACTTTTAGAAAAGTCGATTTTTGGGAGAGGTATATCCAAATAGCTTTTTTTGAATGGGGTATAACCTAGTAGCGTTAAATATTCACACTCCCATTTTTTATTAAAACTTGTGTCCAGCCAGGGATGTGATCTGTCTTTATTAATAAGATTTGTCTTTATTTTGGGGACTCAATTCTTATCTTTTCAAGATTTAACGTCAAAATTTGATTTTCTAGCACAAAAATGGCAATAAGCACTGAATAAAATAGCATCTTTCACCAAAATACCCTGAAATGTCCTTATTTTCAAAAGAGATCTCATCCCTGTTTTTAGCCAACCTTGATGGAGCGCATCCTGGTCACCCTGGCTCAAGGAGCTTTCTTCAATTTCTATGCCTTCTTCTACCTGGCTTTTCCAAGGACTGCTCACCGAATGGTTGGTTGCTTGACTTCCCTGTTTGTGCATGAAATATTTTTCAGGTGGGCTATTTGGAGGAGGAAGCTTATAGTGTCCTACAATGGGTTTGCCAAGGAAATCCATCAAGGTCACATCGACAACTCCCCTGCCCCCAAAATAGCCATTGACTACTATAACTTGGACCCGCAGGCCCGTTTGCTAGATGTGGTTTATGCGGTAAGAGCGGATGAAGCTGCTCACAGAGACGCCAACCACAACTTCGCCGACAAAATAGATTCTAGAGACGAGAAATTGCATTGATCGCATCTACAAGTCATTATGATGTGCTAATTTCAATGTTACGTTTATAATTTACTTTTTCCACCATTATGGGTCAGATGTAAAAGTGTATTTAGTTTTATGAGTAGTGGCTTTTCAAGAGATTGGCTGGAAAGGTAAAGTCTACAAAATATTTTTGTGTCAAATTGAAAACACTGATTTCAATCTATTTATTTGGTCTGGTTAGAGTAGTAGTAGTTTTTTACGTGCATTTATTTCGATGATGTGAATAAACGAAGTATGAATTTAGTTATTTGCATTGTTCAAAATATTATGTTGCGAAATATAATCACTCAATCAATAGTTGCAACGATGGGACATGAATTAATTTTGATAGATAAAAACTTCACGATCTTTGCAGTACTCGAACCTGCAATCTTTGGTTCCGTAGACCAAAGCGTTATCCATCAGGCTCCCGAACACCGACCGAAACATTTATTTTCTGCCAGAACAAAAACGTTTCGGTTGTTGTTTCGGCAAAACATCAACTTGTTTCGGTCGATGTGTTCTAGGGAGTTCCGGAACATTAAGTTCAGACGGCTAATTTTGGATTTTGTGGAGGTATACATTGGCATGCGATCGCAATAGAGGCCAAAACTACCAATTAAGGAAAAAAGGTCAGTTTGCCCCACGGTCAGTTTACCCCTTTTTTCAAATTAATAAAGTAACAATTTTTTGTCATGAAAAGTATCTTTGTTACCGTATATTCTTTTATAAGTGTCCATAGCTGCTTTTTTTTCAATCTCCAAGAATCTGAAAATTTAGGGGTCAATCTCGAAATTTTTGGGTGAAAATCCAAAATCAAAAAAGCGGAACTGGTAGAGCTGGTGGGAGTTTAGAAAAAGGAAAAAACAGCTTTTCAAAATATTTGCTCTAGGCTGAGATACAGGTCTTCAAAGTCGGACGAGGGCGCTTATCAGAGAGTGGGCGCTTGATACAGAATTTACGGTATTTCGAAAAATTTTGTACGAGCCAGTCTCGATACTCTATAAACCAACAAGCCAAGTGGCAAACTATTTTTGTTTTCCTAATAACAAATACTTTTTGTTTTTCTGTTGTTATTGGATAGGAGCCTTCTGAATAAACAATTTGGATGGTTGGAATTTTCATTTGCAGGTTTTTGGAAAAAAGGATATAAAAATTTCTTGTAATTCTTTTGGGTTTCGCCTCCTAAAAAATAAAAAAGGTCGTTTTTTAGATTTTTGGGTCAATAACCAAAATTTAAAAAGCTTTAGAAGGAGAGCTCGCAGTAATTCGTAAACGCAGAAAACAAACTTTCGAGTTCTGAAAAAAGAACACCCAGAATAGGTGACTATTCTGATATTTAGGTTGTGGGTGAGGAATTCGCTGTTTTGCTGTCATCAAACCGTGTTCAGCGCATCGCTTTGGGTAGGATACCATGGTTTTATTTAATTTGCGGTACTTATTCGGTTGGGGGCGGTTTTTCACTGATTAAAAATAGTGTTTGAACGTCTTCTAAGTAATTTATATGTACTAAAAACGATAAAAGTTGTTTTGCGATATTTTTCTACATTAAAAGAATGATTTTTCCATGAAAAGATTTTTTGACCAAAATTTCACTTTTGCCTTGGGGGACCAAGGCAAACTTCCTTACTTTAGGGTATTTTACCCGTTTTGGTCACTGAGCTGGGCAAAAAGAGCCTTTGTATGCATTTTGATCAAGAGTCTTGCTCGGAATTATGTCTAAGGAGTGCGCGCATCTCTAACCGACCAAGCCCCTGCGCCGCCTTCGGAGGCGCAGGGGGCTTGTACAGAAGGTTGAGATGCGCACACCCTATACCTTAGACCAAATCACTGAAAGTGACTCTGGATGCATGAAAAATGATGCATACTTTTTGTTTCTTTATTGCTAGGATAGGCCTTCTAATAAAACTATATTTAAATTCCATCTTCTTGTGGGTAGCCAGGTATCCTTTCAGTTTGAACTACCTTGGGGGACCAAGGCAAAAATTCGAATTTTGGCCAAATTTTTTTTTTTAAATATTCAATTTTTATGTAAAAAAGTGTCGGAAAATAACTTTTTATCGTTTCTAACACATAAAAATTACTTAGAAGACGTTTAAACACTATTTCTAAATCAGTGAAAAACCCGCCCCCCCAACCGAATAAGTGCCTAATTTGCCTGAAAATTTAGAATTGGATACCGTTTAGGTGGGTACCTACCCTCGAGGTGGATGGAGAGGTCAAATTTTTGACATAACATGACTACCCTTCAAGACTAAATATACCCTGAAAAACATACCTCAAATAACCCCCTCAAATAACCCGGGTTATTTGGTGGGGGGTTATTTGAGGGGGGGGGAAGGTTATTTGGAGGGGGGGTTGTTTGAAGGGTCATGTCAAAGAAAACCTCATGGAAAAGTTAAAAAAGAATGCCACAAATACAAATTAATGGGTGGAGGGACAACTTTGAATAAAAATTAGGGTTGGCAAATGGAGATATCTCTGGAGATATCACCGGAGATTTTCGGAGATATCTCCAGACAAAACCTGGGTCTTGTTTTTTTCGCACTGATTATTCCAGTGTAGACTGGAACAAAATATGCATGGCAACGATGGAGATTTCTTCGATGATGCTTCTTGGTTGCCTGACGATTTCTCAAAAAACCTACGACAGTGCACATTGACCCAGTGCGCACCGCCCCGGCGCATGGGGTGGTGCTGGGGCAACAATTTGGCAAAACAATGATTGGCTCAGAGAGCTGATACTGAATTGAATAAAATTTTTAGTTGACCTAAAAAAACAAAATATTGTATTGATTTGCCTCTAGTAAATCTAGGGGCAGCATAGAACACCACCAGCCATCATTTTTCATACTAGTAAAAACTACCAGGCCGCAATGAAGACAGAGCACCTGTTTCACAAAATAGCTTGATGGCATCCGACACTGTTTGCTTTGGAACATTCATATCACGAGCGATCTCACTCTTCCCTTCTTCCCAAATCGCACAATGCCTGCTCTCAGATCGGACATTCTAAAGCATGGAATTTATTGACATAAAACGAGAAGCGATACATTATTCAAGAGAGGAGAACAAGGGCTTTCTGATGATACAAAAAATGCATTTATGTTCTTATTTTACTGAACAATTGGCTTTAAACTTTGTCCGGAACTTTTCGGTCACATGGTAAATATAAAATATTCACCAAGTTTCTTTGGTAGAAACCAAAGTCTGTGTTTTTGGGTACACTATATGTGCTAAATATAAAAAAAGAAAATCAGCTTGCTCCTTGTCTTTTCTCCTGCAAGAAAAGGACAAGTTGCAAGCTAACCAACACACCAGCACAATAAATTTGTGTATCTATTGAAAACATTCAGCATTGAACATTGTCTGTTTGTCTAGTCAGTTTTTTATGTTTAATGTGCTAAAAAGCAAAAAAACGGGCTTTTTAGCAAATTCATGCTTTAAACAATTTACTACATAATGAAACTGATTAATAATATACATTGAAAAAATATACTTGAAACTTGTTTTTACACGTTTGTTTATTTGTAAATTATTATTTTAATATTTTATATTTATATTTATATTTTAAGTAAAAAAAGTTGAAAAAAGTTTAATTTTGGTGCAAAACAACAATTTCTTTTATTCTTTATGTTGTTTTGTTGATTTATTAGTTTTTGAATTTTCAATTTCACGTGTGCTTTGTGTTCTGTTCAACATATTCTTGGGAGTGGACCCCTTGGTGGTGGTTTAGGCTCCTCTTCGATTTTGATAACTTCAGCGCCGCTTTCTTCACAGCCTGTTCAACTTCGGTTCTAAGAACGTCTTGTGCGATTTCTGCCAATGTGAGCGCTCCACCAGTAGCCACCTGTTAATCCTCTGCTAGATATTCCGCCACGTTGTAGAATGCTCGGAGCTCGGCCCAGGGACGGTCCATTTTGCCGAGAATATTTTCCTCTTCGAGTTCTTCGCTGGCTCAAATCGAAACATTTATACATTACAATTAATTTAAGTTAAAGTCTAACAAAGTTCATTGATTACAAATCCCGCTTTTTGAAAGCATCTTTGAAGGGTTACTGGCTTGACAGACTCCCATGATCGGCAGAGAAATTGGAGCGCTTGGAGAAGATTTATCTTGTGTTGGCGCTTGTCTTTCATGGCGGAGATTCTTTCACGGAGAAGTAAGCGCCGGTAGGGTACTTTGAGATTCTGAATGATTCCTTGATCACTGGCTGAAACAATAGAGGGTTAACATAATAAAAAGTTCAGTTCGAATATCGGAGTAGTCGCCTCGCTTTCTGGAGTTTTGCTTGCTACTGGAACAACCCAGTTTACGGAGAACAATATGTGGCAGCCGATGTTGTGTTCTAAAACTGACCGAACGTACAAAGCTGCTTCGAAGGCGTTACCTGACGTTTCAGAAAAGCAGTGCAGCTCAAACTGCTCAAGACTCATCTCGGAATTCTGATTTGGAATTCTGAATCGCAGCCCTTCACCAGCTTTAAACAGAGTTTGGTGTGCTCGTCGCCTAGCCTATCAGACCAGTCTATGTCTTTTTTCAGAGAGTTTGGAAAAACAGTTTTAGTGGCAGCACTACAGGTCCAACTAGGCCAAGTGGGATCGGAGGAACACGCCACACAAATCATTTAGTAGCATTGGTTTTTTGTGAAGGCATTCATTGAGCGTCTTGAACTGCTTCTGGCATTCGGAAGAGGCGTCGTAGACAATATGCATTTTCGTCGTGAGCTTGTGTTCTTTGAAGACGGCCCGATGTGGCAGGTACTACAAAGGGCCTCTGGCTTCGGCTGGATTGTCGACTTTCTCGATGACTCCGCTTTTCAAATGCTCTTTCATCGTAGCTGGAGCTTTTCCGGCTTCTCTCGCAGAGACTTCAGTAAGACAAGTCGACCTATAGCAAGCCCATAATTGGTAGGAAAAAACCTGCATATTGACCCAGGGCAATGCGACTTAGTACCTGCCATCTCGGAACTTTAAACGGTTGAAAACTTTTAGCACTTGCAAATCATCAGATGGTCGGCTCCTCGAATAACCGGGCCAATAAGCAAGTCTAGCAAGAAAAATCCGCTCAAAAGACTTCTGACCATCCGGAAAGAAAGAGGTCATACTGATCGACACCAATAAAAATGTCAGGCTTTTTCATTGCTGCGAGAATCGAGATTCGATCAGAGTCGAAATTGGTCTGCTTCAGACAAAAAGGACCATCTTTGTTTCTGTGGGCATGCATTCTTTTATAGTCGTTGGTGTGATCGTGATGAATCCGGTCTTTGTTTTGATGCCTGACTTCACTTTTTGGCTGTTGTATGTGGTTGTACCTCTTTTCTGGTCTTTCATGCCCCAAATTCTCCTGGTTGACAACGACTTCTTCACACAATTTCTCTGTTGTAAAAATACAAAAAAAAATTTAGGCGCACAACCCACCTAAGCTTGGAAATAAGGCCTTTTCTCCTAACTACTCGCAACCGACAACTATTTCAAGCGCGAAGGCATCATAATTGCAAGCGCACAGTTTCATTTTTTAGCCATAACAGAATACAAGAACTTTTCACACAAAAACTAACTTTGTGTGAACGGTTGTGTGTTCATATTCAAGTAGCAAAGGACTTCATGTATAATTTAAAAAAAAAAGTGAAGATTTCTTATTTTACAAAAATAACTATTATTGTAAGAAAAACATTGTTAATTTTATCTCTTTTTTATTTTGAAAGCTAAGACTTTTCATTCACTAAAGTGAGAAACATTGTTACATAACTTTTTATGCTGTATTTGAAATTTCTAAAAGTTAATTTATTTATTTTAATTGTTTATGTTTTAAATTGTTTACAAATTAATTGCGTGGATTTACGAACTCGACTGCGACCATGACACGGCTCGATACCACTGAAAAGGTCTTTCTTTCATGAATATTTGATATATTAAAGTGCTGCACTTATTTTATACTTTAACACTCCCATCCTCGAGTGTTCAATTTTTGAGGAACACGATGGTTTTTTTTTCAGTTTTTTTCATACTTATAATACACCAAAGAAATCCTGGCAGTGTGGCCTGTCGAAAAAACATTGTTTTACCATAGTTCAATATACTTCTGACGCACTAGATGCCGGGAAATGTTAAGTGGTCTAATTAGAGTGGTGTTCAGAAATTCATGTCTCGTTATAGTGACACCCAGATATAGTGACACTCGTTATAGTGACACAATCATTAAATTTACTTTCGATATAGTGACACTACGAATTTTTTTAAATTTCAAGTTGTTTTTCCACGAAATATTTGTCATTTTTTATTGTGGATCATGTATCAATCACTCATTATCATGCTGCAATAATAAGTCGAACCTTATTCACGTGTTTTTAGTTATTATCAACCTTTTTTAGATGAGTACTCCAAGGAAGCGTTGTTCTGTTTCGTTGGACGAAAAGAAGGCCTTGTTATCGAAGCGTATGAAAAACAAGTTGTCAATAACAAATCAAAGCTGATTTCAAGATACCAAGGCTGACAATTCATGATATCATCAATGATAAGGAATCTGTTGTCAAAACAATCGAAAATGGAAGTGGAAAGAAGAGGGCACAACTTAGGCAAGGCAAGCACAGCAAAATGGAGGAATCGCTTCTGATTTGGATTAAATCACTAAGAAGTCCAAAAGTACCAGTAACATGCGAACTCTTGAAAGTGAGCACCAACAACAATTTCATTTATTTATTGTTCAATTTTCAGAAAAAAGCGACAAAGATTGCAAATATGTTTGGCATAGAGGGATTTCAAGGCAGGAAAGGATGGTTAACAGGGTTCAAGCTCCGGCATTCCATCATTTTTAGAAGCAACCGAAGGGAATCTGGAAAAATAGACGTCGCATCTCTCTCAGAATGGCAACAAGAAACATTGCTTGAAGAATTGAAGAAGTTATCTACTGAAGATATCTTTAATGTCGATGAAACAGGTCTGTTTTGGCAATTACTACCGAACTAGACACTTGCGTTCAAAAGCTGGTGTTTCTCTGGTTTATATTTAAGTTATTTAATTATAGGTGAGAAATGCACGAATGGGTCAAAGAATAAGGAGCGAATAACTGATCTAGATGGATCGAATATGTCTGGCTCGGAGAAATTACCTTTGCTTGTGATCTGAAAATCAGCAAGGTCGCGTTGTTTCAAGGGGGCAAAAGTTTCGCTGGGATACTTAGCAAACAAAAAGGCCTGGATGACGGGTTTATCTTTGGCAGCTCACAGTTTATATGTGGGTTGTTTTAGGAGCAATATTCGAGAAATGGCTATCTGATTTGGATAAAAACTTGCAAAGACCGGAAGGAAAATACTGCTCTATGTCGACAATTGTTCGTCTCATCCGCAAAAGATCGTTTTGGGAAACATTATGGTTCGCTTCTTTCCTCCATATACGACGGCACTGTCTGAGGTATTTTGTGATTGTCTTTGCTACTGAAATTGTTTGTCTATTTTCACCCAATGGAACAAGGCGTGATCCAAAATTTGAAGGTCCACTATCGCAGGTCAATCAATTCAATCAACGAAGGAAAGGATTTTCGATTCAACTTGCTCAATGCTTTGCATCTCCTCCGAAAGGCCTGGGGCGAAGTAAAATATGCAACAATCAACAACTGCTTTCGAAAAGCTGCTTTCGCAATTATGGATGAAGTAAAAAGTTTAGCTGTGTGAAATATCATTGAATTATGCTTCAGATTGGTGATGAGGAGTTGCTTGAATACCCCGTGGAATATGAAATTGAAGGAATTGATGAATTGTTCATGATTGGTGAATGTTGCAGGTGGCTGGCGAAATTCCGGAAGACAAGGATGTGGCAGATTTTGTGGATGTCGACGAACAGGCAATTACAAGTAGTATGTTAATTTTAAATTCCTTCTTTATTTTAACTCTAAGGCGGTGCTTTATCTTTGGAGGAAATCGTTGAGGACAGTCAATTGAATGAAATCGACGGTGATGAGCTTGAGGACATCGAAGAATACGATTGGGACTTGCCTGAGCCTATAATCTTCAGAATGGATGCGCAAATTGCCTTAAAAATAGTCCGCAAGTATGTTGAAAAGAATACGAATGATTCTGCTTTGCTTCGTTGCAGTGATTCATTGGATGAATTTTTCTATCAGGTAGAGAAAAGAAAGAGGAAGCAGGCAAAACTAGCAGATTACTTCACCGTTGGATAATGATTCGTGTTGAATGTTATTGTTATTGTTTTTGTTGGTTAAATGAAGGTGTTTTTGCAGCAACTACGGATTATAATAAACTATTTTTGTGTTAACTCTCAATATAGTTACACTCTCAAATTTTATCAGTTAAATGACTC
Source organism: Ditylenchus weischeri (assembly GCA_029231635.1). NCBI lineage: Eukaryota > Metazoa > Nematoda > Chromadorea > Rhabditida > Anguinidae > Ditylenchus > Ditylenchus weischeri. Next base: position 14,591 of record JAMRYI010000287.1, read on the forward strand.
CCGATATAGTCACACTCTTTATAGTGACACCCTAGGGTCGGTCCCAAGGGGTGTCACTATAACGAGACCCGACTGTATTATACTTAATTATAAAATCATTCCTAAAAAGGACAGATTACCAGACTTAGTTTAACATTAACATGTAGAATCTGAATGCATGATCAGATTTTGAAAAAAATCACAGAAAACAAATAATTATGGAAGTTTATTACAAAAATGTATATTTCAAAAAATGTAAAATAGTTTTGAAATGCTCTTTTTGTCTCAAAATTCCTGCTTTATAAAAGCAAATAAATATGCATAAGAAAGCCTGCTTTGTTGGCTACAAAATGAGCTATAAATCATAGCTTTATGATAAAACTGCTCAAAGCTATGAACGAAAATACAAAACATCGCTAAACGCTTTTTGAAATTTTTAGAGCAACAAATAGTGCAAACGATTCGAAATTTTTCATTTAACACATAATGTTTGATGGTCATACTAGGGTGAGTAGTGTTAACAAATACAACATCTAAATTAGAGCTGAAAATTCGCACTTTAGCAATATTGCAATGCAATATTTTTATGCACCTTAGGTTTGTAATGCAATATGCAATACTTCAAAAAATTGAATTGCAATATATCGCAATATATTGCAAATTTTTTCTCATTTGCAATATATTTTAGGAATCTACCAAATTTTCACCAAAGAATTTATTCAACACAATTCTCAATCAACAAAAAGCAATCTAATACTCATAGTTCGAGGTTTTCATTCATGAAAATTAGTTTCTCTGCGTTGTATGCGCTCAGGCTCGATCCGTAGTCGTAAACATCGCGCGCTACGGAAAAGAGCTGTTCACTTGGCTGACTTGTAACTTTTTCATGTATTGGAATTTATTCAGATAGTCCGGATGCTTTTGCAGGTGCGCCTTGAGATTGCTGGCTCCGTGGTTGCTCAGTTTGATCTTTTGCTGGCAATCATTGCATTCTGCTTCAGTTTACGAAAGCTTTTGAAGAGAAATGCCTCAGCTTCATCTCCCTCTTGAGTGATCTTCCACAGCAAACTCATGTCCTCAGGGCATGAATAATTATGTAACAAACCATTTTGTAGCGCCGAATGTGTTCTTCAAAACGACGTTAATCATGTTTAAGAATATTTGTTTTTATAATGAAAAATATGGGCGTTTTCGTAAGATAACTACGATTTTGAAAAATCATATTTTTGGAAGCTTTGATTAATTAAATTTTTATTTCTGGTCGACGTGAAATTCATGCAACTATGGAAAGATAGAGAAGCTTATGAGGAACATTTATAGTTTTTAAAGCAGACCAAAATTATATCTTGGGAAAAAGTTACAGCCTTATCTAACAAGGGACCCGCGCGAACTGTCAACTCACTCACGGCATTTCTGAAAGTTTTATCGTGTAGCCCATAGTCGATTTACTTAGTGTAGCCGCAAGGGATTTTCCGTACAGAAAGAAAAATTTTGAGTACGAGACTAAAGAAATGTGTAAAAACGTGAAAATTTTGCCTTGGTCCCCCCTATGGTTTTTTTTAATTTTTTAAAATTGGTTTGGTTTTCGAATAGGCTTATTTGAATAGGCTTAGGCTTAGGTTTTTTCTTGGATGTGCATTTCGCTTTCAGCACTTTATTTTTAGCATTATGGATGCAATGAAGCAAGAGATTATTGAGCAATTAGCGAACGGACTATCATCGGTGCGATACGATCTAACTGTGGGTGCTGTGTTATAAAGTTATAATGTGTTATATAGTCTTTAGTCTCGTACTCAAAATTTTTCTTTCTGTACGGAAAATCCCTTGCGGCTACACTAAGTAAATCGACTATGGGCTACACGATAAAACTTTCAGAAATGCCGTGAGTGAGTTGACAGTTCGCGCGGGTCCCTTGTAAGTTTGTAGTGCCAGAGTATGGGTCACATGCTTCAGAGGCCGATTTGAACCACCTTCTGGATTTGAAAAAATTGAAAAACCATCCTGTTCCTCACAAAATTAAAATTAAATATAATAAAATTCATAAAAAATAAAATAAATAATAAAATAGAATAAAATAAATACTATAAAATACTAAAATCCCCATAAAACTCAAAAAGGCAAAAGTCGGAGTGTTAATTGTTTTTATTAATGATTTTCAAATTTTTTCGTGTATAGAAAATAGTGTTTTTTTATCTTCTTTTATTAAGCAAATGGTATACTATTTTTTAATGAAAGAACAGATAACTTAATACTGCCAGAGGAAAAACCCTTAACCAAAGAAAAGCCTTGACCCCTTAACCAAACAAAATATGAAAGAAAAAAATGAAAAAATAAAAATGGTACATGCATCAATAATGTAAAGCTAGTTCAATTCATTTTTTCTTCGGTTTAATTTCCTTGGGTGTTCAGCATATGTTTTATTATGTTAAATTTTAATTTCATTTTCACAGTATAATAAAATAGCAGTACAAACAAAAGTTCCGCATTGTACACGTCATGAAAAACTTTTTTCAGAATTTTTGAAAACAAACTTTTAAAATTTATTTATGTTTTTGCAATAGAACTCTACAATTATGAGAGATATTGCACAATAATGCTCCGCACGGTGAAATAATTAGATAATATTTTCTGTAATTTTTAAGCAGACGTTCTTACTTTCTCCTATACTATTTTTGAATAACTTCAATTTCGGCCGTAGTTTTTTTCTAAAAATGTTTCGTTATAAATGTCTAAATTTAATTGTTTTTTTGTTTGAGTGTTCGTCGTTTTTTTCTAAATGAGGAATATACTTATTGACGCAAAATAAACACTGCTTTCATCCTATAAAAAATATTTTACAATTGACAAAAAAAGTTTGAGAAATAGGCCTACGCAGGGTTCTCGCGCTTTAAAAATTTGGGAGCCCTCGGTTCAACGGCTCGACTTTTTTAAATAAGTTCATCTTTTTTATTAATATCGTATTCTCTCTAATAGACGGGCCCCCTAAAGACGTTTCACCCCCAGTAAGTCAATAACTGAAATGATCGTTAAAAATTGCGCGTTTTTTGAGTAATAAGTTTCTTTGTTCAAATGAGTCTGTTTTTTGGCTCCGAATAAATAGACATCTGCTGAAATTCTCCGTTCAAGGCAAAAATTCGACATTTCTACGATTATTGGATTCTCCATGGCGATAAAGAAATGACGAAAGGAGGGACTCTGAAAGCTGCACCAATAGCCATCTACCTGCAGTGGATCCTGGACGCATGGGAGAGCCTGCCAAACCCGCTCACCGTCGGATCATTCAAATCATGTGGGCTCACTAATTCAACTGATGGAAGCGAGGATAACAAGATACACTGCTTCAAGGTAGATGGTCCAGTGCCTACTGGTCGAAGCAAGCTGCAAATGGCGCGGAAAGAAAAGAAGTTGGCTGAGCTCAGTGAAGACGAAGATTTATTCAATGATAGTAATACGTCCATTGAGTGTTGAATTTGAATTAAATTGATTGTCTACGTCTTAAATAAAGATGCGAATTTAGAAGTTCGAAGAAGTTCGTTGGCTATTTGATAAATTTTAATGGCTGGATTTTTTTGGTATGAAATTTTTACGACACAACAAATAGACGGGCCCTCTCTAATAGACGGGCCCCTATGAGGGGGTTGAAAAATACACGGGCAGGCCCGTCTATTAGAGAGAATACGGTATTTCAAATTTTTAAAATTCAATTCGGTTTTTCTTATTAGCTATTTGTATCGAAGATTTGTTTAAAAAAAGACTTTGAAGAATGGTGAATACCTGTGCATGAGAGATAGATATTTGATTTGATTTTCAAATTTTTTTTGAAATGACACTTCCACGCGTTAAAATTTCACTCAAGTGCATAATTTTTACAAATTATACAAAGTCTCTTATATTGTTAGTACTCAGGCTTGAGACCGGCTGGCGTACAAAAATCAACATCAAACATCTTTTAGAGCCATTTTAGTATCTTTTGCTAGATATATTTTTATATTTCATTAGTTCGTTCCTGACTAGGGTTTGAAACTTTCTTTAACTCAATTTTTAAAGTCTTTTATCAATTTTGTTGTGACAGTCTGGTTGCAAATATCGTAAGGATTCCGATTTCGCCAATCGTTTTGAAAAAAACTTTTGGGACAAAAAAAATTAAAAACTCGATATAGTAACCCTTATTTATGATAAAGGACTATCAGAAACCTTGAAAATTAAGTTTAAAAAAATGTTGAGGGAATGAGGGTGGCCACTATATTGAGAGGCGACTGAATAAAAATCATGAGCTCATGGCGTGCCCCACTAAAGCATTCCTGAGTGGGACATTACAGCCCTGCTTGCCAATTTTTCTGCCGACGCTTCTACTGAAAAGAATAGAGCTTGAAAAAAGAGGAATTCGAAATTGGACACTGAACTTTGAATTTGAAGAATAGATCTACACGCAAATCGATCATGCTGAACACTAATCCAGTGTCAAAATTAATGATATCAAGAGTCTTGCTCAGAATTATGTCTCAGGTGAGTAAGTGCGCGCATCCATCTAAATTTTTGTATAATCCGCAATTGCAGTATGCATCAACCCAAAAATATCACTATAAAGATTAACATACTTCGTGAAATCGTGTCATGTTTGAAAAAGACTTAAAAAATAATATAAATTTATCAATTACTATTGTTTAAACAAGTTTAGTGTATATCAAAAACAATGTTTAAAAATTTTAAAATTCAATAAATTAAAAGTTAAAAATCGATTTTTTTGTTCAATCAAAATATTTTTATTTATTGTTTTTAGACAAGTTTTTTTATATTTCATTCGGCTCTACTGTCGACTCTCTTTATATTAAGTTGTGTCATAAGTTCTGTCGTTTTCCAGTCAAAGTTTCAAACACAGCCCAAAACAAGTTTTTATTCGAAACAAAGTATAACAATTAATCAACAAAATAATCTCCTTCGAATTCTACGACTTTTTTCCAGCGTTCTTGTAAGCGAGAGATCACCTTGACGTAAAGTCCAGCCGCTGCAGAAAATCAGTCGCTTAGACGATCAGCGATGTTTGCTTCCGATAGTTGGTGCCCAGACGCCATGCTTGTTCACCTAAGGATTAAGCAATTTTAAGGTAGCGTTTATCTGATTAAAAGGCTTACTTTTCCAATCTTCAAAAAATGTCTGTGCACAGTTTTATACTGCTGCTGAAGACGATTACCAAATTCACGCACTGTCAATTTTGGCTCAACTTCCACGAGTTAGTGAAACTTTTTGAAAAGGCATTTTTTCCAAACTTCTATCCCCATCCTTGAATTGAGAAAACCATCTTTGGCATGTCCGCATATTGATTGCATCAGCTCCATAGATCTCACAAATTTTGCTTGCTGCATTAGTTCCATTTAGCCCAGCATCGAAGAGAAAAAACATGACGTGGCGAATATGATTGATGTCCATCTGAAAACAATAAAACAGTACAGAGGTTATCATGCAAGTCACGAAAATGAATTACTGAGCTTTAAAAATGATGAACATAAACTTTTTAAATTGCCATCATCATCATCAATCGACGCAGAATGGTCTATTCAGACTGTAAAGTAGGGATGGATTTTACCAAACAAAAGTTATGACCAGTTGAAAGCGAACAAAACACCACAGGGAGGATGAAGATTAAGATGAATTCCAAAAATTGCTTATTATTGATATTTTATTAGATAAAACGTACTTTCAAAGTTAAAAATAGTGTTTTGCGCTGTATTTAGCCCCTAGAAAAGACAAAAACACAAAAACTAAAGGTGTCACCGCTAGCTGGATTTGAATCTAAGACATTAAAATAGCAAAATCTAACGTTTTACCACAGAAGATAGTGACCGCAAAAAGTAACAAAGTAAAACGACCCGCCTCTAATATTAACATGTTCTTTTAACTCTCAGAAAATTTCGAAGTATTTTAATACCGTATTTACTCTAATTATACCCCAGTCTCTAATTATCCCCCACCCCCAACTTTGAGGGTATCTATTTAGGAGCAGAGTCAATATTTTGCAAAGCTGTTTTTCGCGTTTTCTTAACTCCCACGAGCTCTACCGATTCCACTTTTTGGATCTTGGTTGAGCACCCGAAAATCTCGAAACCGAATTCAAAAATTCCTGATTTTCGTAGGTTAAAGAATTATCCCCCATGGGGTATAATTAGAGTAAATACGGTACTTCTTTAATTTGATGATTTGTTGGTTAACTATATGTATACATATATGTATGTAAAAAAAATCATGTTGTTTTTTTCAGCAAAAATCAATAAAAAGATAAAACAGATTGAAAAACATTAAAAATATGCAAATTTGCTGAAAAAACAGGCGCCGGAGTTTTTCGAAATCGGCGCCGCCGGCGTCCTATTTTCCTGAAAATTTTCAGGGCGCACAATGCGCAGTAGGCTGTACTCTTCAAAACTATGTTCAACATCTTCTTGTTAATGTGCTTTATTATCACTGGACCCTATTTTCTCTTTGCCTATTTATACATTCTTTTGTTTCTTTCTAAATATATCCTCTTTTTGTGACTCACTGAGAGTGGCTTTTATTTTTTATTTAAGTTTAAAAAATTTAAAAACACGTAATTTTATTTATATGTTTTTCATGAAGACATGTTTTAAAATATATGAAAAGACTGATATTAAAAAAAATATTCTAATTCTTTTATTATGAAAAAGTTTGCAACAACGTTACAACAATTTAAAAAAGGCTTTAAATGGATTATTGAAGGGAATCTCTATATAGTACAGGGTGGTCTTTTAAAATCTCCCTAGTTTGTTTTCGCCATAACTTTTTGAATTCGTGGTTTTTTGGCGACATCTTTTTTGTATTCGAAAGAGCTGCTCTGCGCCGAGCGATTGGTACCAAATTTTGATTTTTGTCATGATTCTGTTGATCAGCTACGGCTTGTTTAAAAATGTGTCTTTTTAGATGTCTTTTTCGCCTCAGCAACGATCTCAGTGCGTAGAATGGTTTATCGAAGAGGGCAAGAGCGTATCCAGCTTCCAGCAGAGATATCGACGTGAACAGAGAGCCAATCAAGCCGATCATCGAGTAACAGCTCCGGATGCAAAATCAATCAAGAAGTGGTTGACGCCGATGGACTTCTTCCTGTGGGGTTGGATCAAGAGCAAGGTCTACACAACTCCAATCGCCAACATGAATGTTCTCCAAAGAAGAATCGAGCAAGCTTTTGAAGAACTGCCTCAGGACATGATTGACAGAGCCATTGGAGCATATGAACGCCGATTGGAGTACAGCCTTGCCGTGAACGGACGAAGCACAGAACAGAAATACCGAGATTAGAAATTCAGAAAATATCCGAAATTTGTTGAAATTGTTGTTGATTTGTTTTGGTTATTTTTTTGGTGTTTCGAATAAAGTGTTATAAGCATGTTTGGTACCAATCGCTCGGCGCAGAGCAGCTCTTTCGAATAAAAAAAAGATCTCGCCAAAAAACCACGAATTCAAAAAGTTATGGCGAAAACAAACTAGGGAGATTATAAAAGACCACCCTGTATTTGGGTCGGGTGGGTGGTTGGTTCACACTTTTTATAAATTATCAAAAAATATGGTCATAAAGGGCTCGAAAATTTCTGTTGCAGGATTTTTTAGATTCGCCTTGATGTCAGCTTTCGTTTAAAAAAAAGACCGGCGAGAAATTCGCATTTTTAAGAGGGGCGTTGACAAAAGTATGCAGGCCATTGTCGAGTTTTCCAATAAAAGTTATGTTTTTTCGGTATTTTTCGGTGCTTAAATTTAAATTTTTTGTCGTTTCAAACAAGGAAAAGGAAAGCGCCAGCCGCATTCGCGGCTTCAAAATCCTTGTATTTAAAATATTGTTTCAAGCGCATAAATTGATTAAGACGTATTTATCATTGAATTTAAGTATTTCCGAGATTGGAACATCGTAATTTTCATTTTGTGTCATGTTATCTCTTTTTTCTGAATTGACGAAAATTTCATTTTGAGTCGGACTATTGGCAGACTATTGGAACTTATGCACATTATATATGCACATTACATGTCACTGGCTACAAATTGGGTGGTAAATTGCCTAAAAGCAGTCTACGAAAAGTGGGTAAAAACTCAATTCCAAGAACACGATTTTGAATCAGGGCGGTGCCCGTTTATTAGAAGAAATACGGTAATCTTGTTCCTGAAAAAAACAAGAATTACTGTTTGACCGGCTTGATGGCTTCGGGTTGAGATGCGCACAACCACGTACCTTGGTCTTACATAGTGTAAGTACCATGTTAGTATATATAGAGTATAAAATTTAAATTTTATCGTAATTACTAATGAGGTAGAAGAACCTATGCGCCTAAAAATAAAATTCATCGCGCAGCACATGATTCCGAGAAGTATGTTGGATAATATTCGCTACATAAAGTTTTATTGCCATTGTTCTGTTATCAAAGCATTGTGTAATACCTCCTCCTGGACCTATTTCCTCCTACTACAGACCTATTTCCATTGAAAATATATCAAAAATTTTTTTTTTCAAAAAATCAACTTTTCAGGTCAGAAAATGCGCATAAAAATTACTTAAAAGTGGTTAAAACACGATTTTGAAAAAAAAATTGGGAGCGGGGTGTATTCTATACTAGGGTCGAAAAAACAAACAAAATGTAGCAAAACACGGACAATAAACAAGAAAGTCTAGTCAGACAGACAAGAGATTCGAGAATTCAAAATGAACATTTGAAACAAAAAATGTTTGCTTTCAAAAAACCATTCGCACTAAAACCATAGTGTAGGATTTCAGAAAGGCAGATGAACCGATGCAAACTTTTTGGCTCTATATGTGTTCGCGTCCCTCCTAAAAAAATTCCTTTGGTCCCCCTGTGGTTTTTTTTGTAAAAGCAATTCTTCTAAAGTTCTCAAAGCCCATTTAAATACACTTTTAACTATTTTAATACAAAAAATTGGTATAAAAATGGTGAAAATATTTTGCCTTGGTCGCCCAAGCTGACATTGTTTCCTAAATGTAAGAAATATATAAGCCTAAGCTCAGGCTTAGGCAAAGGAAGGCCAGCCAACTTAAATAATATTCAACATGGCAATTCGATTGAACTTTTGTAGAACGACTTTTTTCACAAAAATTACCACGAAATATTATTCGAAAAATTTTGCAACAACTTATCAACAATTTAGTCGTCTTTGAATCGTACAGCTTTTTCAACTTTTTGCAAATAATAGAGATTTTAGTGTTCAGAAGTCGCAAAAAACGGTTATTTTAGCTCTTACTCATTGCTTCATTTTCTCGGCTACTGCTTGCAACTTGCAAGAAGTCTATATTACAAAAACTGGTAGATTTTTTAAAATACATGTTGATTTTTTTATATGCGTACATGACTTATCAATCTTTTTGCGCAATTGCTTTATATGTGTGTTATTTATGTATTTTTGCAATTTTTTTCTTTTAATTTTTTTCCTAATTAAAACGAGAAGCGCCAACTGTAACGATAATTTATCAAAGTTTAGTTAAACGTCTGTAAATTTCGTTTTCTTGAAACGCCATTACTGGTGGTGTTTGTGTTAGTTGTAGAAAAAACCAGTATATTCTGTAATAGAGATGATGGCTTGACGTTTTCGGGACGGGACGGGTCAGAATTTACATTTAAAAATTTCGGGACGGGACGCGGGACGGGACAGGTCAAAAATTTATATCGGGACGGGACCCCGGGACAGGGAGGATTTTCGGGACGGTCATAAAAATTTCCGATCGGGATCCTATATGCTTTATTCATGCTTCAATTTCCACACGTTTGACATTCTTCCGATTGATTCACGTTTGTTGGGCTTCCTGTAAGATCTGATTCATGGTACAGTCAACCCTCAATATAACGGCCTGCAGTGGGACTGGCCGTGGAGGAACGTTATACCAAGGGTCCGTTATATCGAGGGTTGACTGTAATTACAAGTTGAAGGTAGTTGTTGAAAAATTGAATTTTTCGGGACGGACGAGACGGAATTTAAATTTTTCGGGACAGGACACCGGGACGGACAGGTGCCAAAAAATTTCCGGGCGGGATTCCGGGACGGGACGATTCTCTAAAATTAACGGGACGGGACGGAATTGTCCCGTCCCGTCATCATCTCTATTCTGTAAGATAACCTTTTTTTTTAATTTTTTAATTTTTCGTAAATCATGTTTAAATTTAAATCATGTTTTATTTTGTACAACTTTCCTTGATTTCTCTTTACAACGACTCGCTGCAAGTTAGTTGGTTAAAAAATTGTAACAAAATAATTATCTATGTAAAATAACAAAATAACTATCTATGTGACGACTTTTTTATGTAGAATTCAGATTGAATCGAGAATTCGTAAAGAGGTTTTTTTCCTAGCTCAGTGAATTATAAGCAAAGAGATTATGGTGTAACAACAAAAGCATTTTCAAATTATTTGGAGACAAACGTTTCCTGAGATCATTGACAATAAATCCGGCTGTTGAGAATAATCTCTCGCTTTCTGTGGGTCCCGAAAAATGAGCAGCGCAAAAAAGAATCGAGTGACAAATGGCAGTTAAAAATGCATTTTTGAATTCGAATCAGAATAGCCTATGTTGTTCCGAAAATTCCGAAATTTGATTCATTTTTTCCGAAATCGGATCTCAGAAAACATCGGAAATCGGAACTTCCGGTGCACCCTTGGTCTACACTGCTCGAGAGAAGGCAAATTTAAGTAGGGTTGGCCTCCCTCCCTTCCCCATGCTTTTTCATATTGACTGCTTTTACATATCTGATGTTTTGCTGAACTTGAATTTTTTCAGCATGAAGATTGGCCACTTGGTCTTAATCTCCACTTCAGTCAGACAAATTTTTCGGAAAAAAGCTGTCTATTTTAAGCAATTGGAGCAAAATTTTATGTTAGTAAGCAAACCTTTGAAAGTTTGTTATGAGACTCATGTTACGTGGGAGTGTCTGGAGCCTAACAAACATGTCATGTTTTATGAATAAATTAAAATTTTCCACCATGTTAAAAATTAGCAATGTACTTAGTTTTTTAATATTTCGTTTTTTTTAATATTTTTTTTTTCAAATAATATGATCATTAATCATAAGTAATGTAAAAATGATTATGTTCTCATTTTTCAATATCTCGTGTATAGTATTAGAGATGTTGTGTTTGTTTGTCTGTGGACAATTGATGTTTTTGATTTTTTTATGAGTGTTTTTGTTTGTGTTTTTAGTAATTTTTTTTTTCAAATTGAGCTTGGAATCTGAGGAGTCGAATAGTGCTTTCGGTATTTGGTTCTGAAAATATTTTGGTTTGCTTTTTCGGGTTTTATAGAGGAAATCGTACCAAGAGAGTGAGCACGTATGCTAGGCGAGTGAGTAGGTATACTGGGAGAGTATAATTTATCTGCTGATTTAACTGCTGCTCTAATTTACTGTATATTTTAATTTTAACTGGGCTACCATGCTTATCAAATTTTATTAAAATAATTTTTATAAGAGTATTGGTTCTAGTTGAAAATCGGTTCACATTTTTGCTTTGCTCTTTCTTGTTGTTCGGTCCCCTGTTCACTTTTTAATAGAACAGAAGTTTGATTTTTAAAACACTTAAAGCATCGAAGGTTATATATTACTTAGCACAGAGAATAAGTTTCACACTTTTACAAATTAAAATTGTCTATGCGATGAATCATAGAACTTTGATCGAAAAGCATGCCAAATATATTTGTTTTGCTCAAGTTTTGCATTCTGACAAAAGACTTCTTCGAATACATACGAAGAAATTAAAGTTATTAATATCCGACAAAGACGATTGAGCTCATGTTAGACGTCTTTTCTATTTAGTTTTGAATGAACTCGGATGGGATTGCGCTTTTCATCCATAATCCATATCGCTTTTCCACATTTCGGACAATTAATCGATTTTTTAGGGAGAAGAAGATTGGGCCATTTCAAACTTGGCCAATACATAATGGGATAATTGAAATTGGGCCAAATTCAAATTGAGCCAATTTAAGTTGGGCCACAACTTTGAGTCGAACAGTGCGGGTATCATTGCAATGTTTTTTACTAGACTTTTACTCCGATTGTTGCTGTACTTTTTTTGTTTTACTACCTATTTTAGAAAACGGGATGTGCATGCAATACACAAAGGCGAAATTCGTTTGGGTTCTGCAATGGCTACGCAATGAGCTTTCGTCGAATGCGTCAATGTGATGGAAGATGGATATGGCGATGTACAAAAATAGGCTGTGGAGGAAACGCTACATCAACCAGTGAAGACGATCTGACTGAGGGTAAAGAGCATCACGAGCATCTTCACACTCAGCACTAGTAGAAGTACCTTTTTTGGCTTTATTTAGTGTAAATAATATTCTGTTTAGGTCAGAAAGCGAGTATCAAACGCAGTGTCAGCATCAAGACGGAATCATGATACACCGGTTAGAAGTATTGTAGATGAAGCTTTCGGAAAATTATACGAAGAAACTCTTCTGATGATACCGGCACAGTATTTTGAAAACACGGGATCAACAAGGGATTAACGCATATTAAAAAAAACGGTGGACCGAGGCAAAATTACTAACATATGCTTCACTAAAACATAAGAATATTTCTTTTCACTTTTATTTATAGTTATTTATATTAATGTTCATATTAATAATTAATGCAAATTAATTATATATGATATGAGTCCGAATAATAATGTTCCAACGTCATGAACAAATTTATTATTCAACTTTTTTAATAATTTTTGAAATATACTATGACGCTGCTTTTGATTGGTGTTTGAAACACTACCTTTTTAGACCACTTTTCGCGAACATTAATAGTGTTAATTAATAGTGTCCTCTGATAAGAAACTTGCTGCTAGCTCGCGATTGAGCATATAAAATTTGGGGGTTGGTGCGGTGCAAAAAAGTTTTCTCGAAAAAAAAATTGGCTCCAATTGGCGCCAAAACATTTTAAAAGGGATTTAAAGTTGTATTGGGAGGGGTAAAGAGAATATGGGAGAATAAGAGAATCCAACAAGAAAGAGCACCTTCGCATAAAGCTGTGGAAACTCAGAACTGGCTTGAAGAGCACTTCCCCGACTTCATAAAGGTTGACTCTCATTGGGGCGAGAACGCCGCTATCAAAGGTGACTAGCCGCCCAACTCACCTGATCTGACGGTGATGGACTGTTTCGTGTAGCACTACCTACAATCAAAGGCCTGAATTAGCCCCACAAGACGCTGCCCTGAAGGCTTCCTTGCTGAAAGAATGGGATGCAATTCCGCAGGAGATGATCTAGAAGGCTATTGACAAATTTCCGTAACGTCTCCGTTTATTTATTGATGCGAATGGTGGTCATTTTGTTGAGTGAAATAAACCCGTGATATGTCATTTGAAAGAGGAAGAACAGTGCTACAAAATTGTATTAACGTTTTTTTATATAAAAATAAAAATTGAAAATTGATTAAAGATAAGGCTTTGAAAAGCTGCACCAAACTTTTTGTTCACCCGCTATTGTGAGTCAAACGATCTAATTTCAGAATTAAAGTTTAGCTTTAGAGAAATTCGAAAAACGAGGAATATTAGGACACTAAACATTTGCTGACTTTGTGAAAACTTTCCAATTTTTTTTAATATAGTAAGGAGATGCTAAATTTGTAAATTGAATTGTTGAGATAAGAAGTTTTGCTACAATAAGCTACAAGCGATCCAGTAAAAAAACGGGTTGTGATTTTAAGTAATTAAAAATAGAGATTTTTTGGGAAATTAGGCCGAAAATGGGTTAAAGCTTGAAGTCTTTTTGATTACTATACAAATAAGTTTTTAAATGAAAACTTATAAAATCTAAATAAATATTATTAATTTATTAATTAATTAAAAAAGTATCCTAGATTAAAGCCATGCAACTGTTTCCATTATTGCGATATGAAACTACATGAAAGATACTTTACATGATATTAAAAACCTGTGTTATATTTTAACAAAATAAATATTGCTAAACAGCTGTTAACACTCGCATTACTGTTTGTAACTTTGGTCCATACTTGTGCAGAATTTCAAGCTGAGCAAATAGCCTAAGCAATTTTTCTGCAACTGAAAAAAAGTACCGGCAAAAAGGCTTTAAAAAAAGGTCGTTTTCAAAGGGTTAAAAATTGGTGACTTTTTTGAAATTGATGCGAAATTGAGATGTTTTTAGTGCTTGTCACATGCCATTCACTGTTCACCAATCACTTTTATTTTTAATCTCAGTGCTTATCGGATCCAGATTAATTGCGCTTTTTGAAAAGTAACGGGTGACAATAAAGTTCCCACACAAAAGTTTTTTCCCAATTATTTTATCTTTTATCGTATCATGATATAAGATCTATATACCGTTGTGTAGCCCTGGATCTCCTCTACAAAACGGTATATTGACATCACAACAATGGCTGATCTGCGAGCAGGAATTATACGACTTCATGAGCAAGGTCAAAAACCAAGAGAAATCGCTCGACTTCTTGATGTTCCACCACGTACTGTGTATGAAGCTATCAAACGCTTTGAAGAAACTGAAGCAATAAAGACAGACTACGAAGCGGGCGCCCAGCTACAGCCGTAACCGATGAAAACATCCAACTCATTGGTGACAAACTTTGCTACTGCAATGACCACGAACAAGGCCACATTCACAGCAAATCTGACTCCACCAGAAAATTGGCTACTGAACTTGGAATTTCTCGTGAGTAGACAGCTGGACTTACCAACAAGATGGAGCTCCTTCGCATCGAGCTCTCGAAACACAAGAATGGATTGAGCAGCACTTCCCGGAATCCATCAAGGTCGATTCTCATTGGGGCGCAAATCCGACTATCAGCGGTGACTGGCCGCCCAACTCACCCGATCTCACTGTTATGGACTACTTTGTGTCGCCGTATCTCCAGTCTAAAGTCTGCTCAAAGCCACACAAGACAATAGCTTCGCTCCAAAAATCACTGGTGAAAGAATGGGACGAGATTCCACAAGAAATGATTCAGAAAGCCATTGACAATTTTCCGAAACGTCTCAAGAAATGTATCAATGCAAATGGTGGTCACTTTGATGAATAAAATTTATGTGTAATAACTCATTTTGTAGAGGAGATCCAGGGCTACAAAATGGTATATAGATCTCATATAAATGATAATGTCAAATGTACAATAATTGGGAAATAAATTTTGTGCGGGAACTTTATTGTCACCCGTTATGAATGTGCCTCTGCAAAAAGTTGAATAAAAAGTCAAACATTTCTACAGACATGTTATTAAATTTTTCTTTAGAAAATTTTAAGAAACCAAATTCTCTATAGAAATATAGTTTTTACTTATCGTTCTGCGGTTCACTTTTTCAAATTTTGTGTTTGTATGAAAGAGATATTCTCAAGAATTCATTTACGACCAAATAAACATGTCAAGCATAAAATAAACAGATACAGATAACTTAATAACTTAATAAAATAGATAACTTAATAACAGATAACTTAACAGATAACTTAATAACAGATAACTTAATAAAATCGAATAGATTTTATTAGTTAATTTTCTAAAAATCAAATGTCAAATTATTCTCTGGATCAAAAACAAAATCAGAATTAAATAACCACTTTGGACGCTCCCAGCAGATTGTCTCAACATAACTTTTTTGCTGAGCAAACACCAAATTCATGATCACTGTCGTCGATTTGCTTAAAAATGCTTTTCAAACTAAAAGCCTACTGTCAAACTTGATGGGTACGGGTACCAAGAGAGCCAGTAGGTATGCCACGAGAGTGGTGAAAATGCAGGTGTACTATGAAAGTGGTTGAGTATGCTTGGAAAGTGTGTAGGAATAAATATCGACCATATGTTCACATTTCTTCCCTGATACATTTTTAATTTACAAATTCATCTTAGCAACTTTTATTTTACATTTTCGCTTTTTCACTATTATCTTTAGTGTTTTTCTGAAACCTCATTTAAAAAAGTCACTTATTCGTGGTTTACGGTTTCATGTTCACTTTTATTTCTTTGAAAAAGTACTGTTGTTAAAATTTTTATTTTTAATGTTTTATTTTTCGTCCCTAAAATTGAGACTTTAATTGAACATGTAAAATCTAAAAAACTTTTTGAAAGCATCCTTAAAAAAGATTTTACTCAAAATTTTTTTATTTTAAGGCTAATTTTTTTAAATTTTTTATACCAATATGAACATTTCAGTTACCTTGTGCATATGCTGCTTTATTAATGTACTTACAGGGAGCCCTCCCAGGGTGTGATTTCGAGAAGCCTGTCGCATTTTTAAATGGTATATTCTTGTGAAACAAGGGCCTTAGAGGGAATATTTTCACGAGTCTGCGTGCGACTAACTAAGTTAATGGCAACAACTAAGGTAATGGCAACAACTAAGGTAATAGCAACAACTAAGGTAATGGCAGTTATGAACAGTGAGCGTGGGGTTGTTATCAGTGCTTGGAAACCCTCTTGCTCTGCTCTTGCTCCGAGCAAAGAGCAAGAGCGTAGCATAATTTTGAAAACTCAATGAGCAAGAGCAGAGCAAAATTTTAAAAATTCAATGAGCAAGAGCAAGAGCGGAGCAAGATTTTGAAAATTTAATGAGTAAGAGCATGCGCAAATGTGAAATATTGGTTGGGAGCAAGAGCGGAGCAAAATTTTAATTTCAAACAATTTTCGTTTCGGGACAAAATTTTCTTTCGATCAGAATTTGTCTCAATGTAAAAATTTGTTTTTCAAACCGAATTCGTCTCGAGACGAAAATTAGCCATCGTTCAGTTTCACACTCACCTAACTGTCAAGTCATTTGAATATCTGTTTAGAGTCATCCAAACTATTTCAGCGTCAATACCGGCGTCAATATCAAGAGGAGTCAATTCGCCAAGAAGCAAGTGACGGTGGAGAAGACAAGGATACTCGCGAGTATCGGCAGCCAGATCCAGGTTAGCTTTTGTTTTAACTGTTTTGAGTAATTTGTACTCCCAATCGTATTTATTTTAGCTTTGAATCGACGATTGGAGGAGCTTTTCACGAAGATGCGCTGTCCCTACTGCCCAAAGGAGAAGAACATTACTCTCAAGTACAAGCGTAACTTCTACCGCCACATGAAGGACTCTCACCCGGAAGAATTGGAGCCAATCATCAATGACCTTGCCACGACCAAAAGTGACGCTCAACCAAAGCTCCCATTTAACATCGTCTCAACTACCAATGATCCGGTTCGGCATCTGGCGCTCTATTGTAGAGAAGTAAAATATGCGAAAAAATGTTGAAAAAAATTTATGGTAATGAAGCTCTGTAATTCGTTTCCATACATAAAATTATACAATTGCTCTCGCTCTTGCTCCGAGCATGAGCAAGAGCGTAGCAAAATTTTGAAAAGTCAATGAGCAAGAGCAAGAGCAGAGCAAAATTTTAGGATTTTCCAAACACTGGTTGTTATGACACTGTATTTGTTAACAACTATGGTAATGAAGAGTATGCGTGGGGTTGTTTGCTAATACCTCAGGTAGTCCATCGTTACAGTCGGACATCCTCGTCTTAATTTTAAAAATGTTTATTGTCTTAATTTGTTTATTTGAAACTGTTTAAATTTGCCAATATTTGATGATTATATAACCATGTTTTTATTTTCATAGTAATTATTGGTTTGATAAAATATTTAGCGCTTCGACAATTTCTTAATACTATGCAAATTTGCTAAAATTAATATACTTTTTAAATGCATCAACATGCGTTAAAATGACTTAGTTCTGCGCTCAAATTCGATTTTGACACTTTTACTTAAATTTTTGTTGTAATTTTAACTTTTTCAATATCAGTGTTGCTCTGCGTCTTAGATTTTTTTTTGTGTAGATTTTTTTTTGTGTAGATTTTTTTTTTAATATTTTTTTTACGAATGTGGATTATTCACTATATTACATGGTAATGGGTTTGGGTTTTATGTGTTTATGTATGTTTATTTGATAACTTAGTTTCTAGGGTATATTAAATTGTTTATTGTAGCATAGTACACAGCAGAAAAGTAACCATGCATGCTTTCGGCATTTTGTTAATTTTTTTGGAGTAAGTTTCAGTTCAGCCGTTTTTGTTACTGAACAATTCATTTTTTAGTTTAAGATTTTTAATCTTTTTATGTATTTGATGATAAAAAAATTTCAAAAATATTCAAAAATTTTCGTGGAAATTCCGAAACTGCAATTTATTTTTTCTGCGCCTTAGTAGCGTCACGGGTAAAATCGCACTATATGATAGAAAAAACGTGAATAAAAATTAGTGATTTTTCTTTTAATTGGTCGAACGTTCAAAATTTTCAGAATTTTTTGGTAAAGTTTTACAGCCATCTTGTAGAGCTGCTCAAGCCGAGTAGAATCAACCCAAACACGTAGTTGAGCATATCAGTTTTCACGATTGCATGACGTCTTTTGAGTAGCATATCGACATACCTGAACACAAGAAAAATTTAGTCAAAATTTCTCCACAGTCAAAAATCTCAGAACCACGGACTTTTTCAAACCCTTTGTATACCAAAATGTAGCTCGCAGTCTGCACTGCAATATACTAGTTGGCTTTTGTCAAAATTGGTAAATTTCGACAATTAGAACTATCTTTAGCCATAAAAGCATGGTTTTTGACGTGCTTTTTTAACATTTCTCTGCGTAAAAAGTTCCAAATCGCATGTAAATTTGAGCAATATTGCACATACGCCGTGCCCTGTAGTTGTAAAACCGTTCTAAATTTAATTTTATATTGAAGGTGAAGGTTCTACAAATATAGTGTCAGACTTGTTTTTTTAATTTTCTACAAAAGTCAGTTGAATTCATTTCTAACTGGTGTAAAAAAAGTTCCCGGTGGATTTTTAGGCTAATGTTTAATAACAAATTTTATTACAAAAAAATATTCCAAACATATGGTTTTGTAGCTCTTTCCTTCCTCTACCGAATGATATATAAATTTTTTATTTGTGATGGAAGTTTGGTGGAAAAATTGGACAAAGAAAAAAATGGAAGAAAAATAATTTATGCAGTGATATAGGGCAACATTTCACTCAGCTTAAACTTTATTTTGTTTATTGAAAATGAGTGATTTACGGGCAGGGATGCTCTAGGCCCCACAAATCCATCCCGGCACTGAAGGCATCATTGGTCAGAGAGTGGAACGCAGTTGCCCAAGAAATGATCCAAAATGCCATTGACGCTTTCCCGAAAAGACTCCGGAAATGCATTGAGGCGCAGGGCGCAATGAAAACTTTATATATCATTCGGTAGAGGAAGAAAAGAGCTACAAAACCATATGTTTGGAACAATTTTTGAACTAAAATTTGTTATTAAACATTAGCCTTAAAACCCACCGGGAAGTTTTTACACCACTTAATATAAACACGTTTTATTTCATCAATTTTTCATCAATCAAATAATTTTAACAGTTTGCTATAAAAAAACAGTCCAGGAATGAAAAATTGTTTTGTTTACCAAAGACGGTTGACAGAAGATAAATTGCCGATTTTCATTGCAGAGATCAGATAGAAGGAAGTAGAAATTTGGTAGTTTAAAAACTCGTCACACATGGTTGGTCAATAGAAAAAACAAAAGAAAAGAGTATATAAAAGACTAGAAATGGCACCTTTAATCCAGTCCACCGATTAGTAATGAAACTGATTCTTATTGCTCTTTTGCTCTCCGTATTTTTAGTTGTGGGCAGTTATGCTGGTCGTATAGAAAATAAAAGTAAGTTTTGTTTTGAAAAAAATTTTGATTTAAATTGTGACTTTTTTGTCTTGCAAGGAAATACTGAGTACTTCTTTAGTTCCACCTAGAGTTGCTGAATAGTTAACTGTTTTGGAAAACTTTCCGGACAGTTTTCCAGACAGTTTACAAACTCCTTCGTAATTTCAGTCTTTTGACTGGAAAGTTTTCCGAAAGTTACCGAAAAATTTCCAAATTTTCTTCCGTTTGGACAATTAAGCAACCCAGTTCCACCACCCCAACCCACCTACTCGGAGTTTTTTGAAAAATGACTTGAAATCCCCTCCTAAGCTGATTTTTTCTGCAAACAAAATCAAAGAAGCATTTTTAAAAATTTCCAAATTAAAAAATTTGAATTTTATCGAAAAAATTTGCCTGCTACCTCTCAGGGGTAGATGGCAATTTTAGGGTATTTTATATAATTATTTTTTAGGGATTTATCGCATTTTTCTTATTGGAGATAAGCGAAGAGAGTTTCTGTATGCGATATTAATCAAAATTCTTGTTTGATGTTTTTTGTCACAAGTAGGTATGTGCGTGCATCTTTTACTCTCAAGCCCTCTGTGGGCCAAAAGGTTGACTTCTGGTCATTCTTTTAAAAAACGAACTATGCGCAGGGGGCTTAAGGTTAAGATGTGCACATACCTGAGACCAGGTATATACAAAGGTCGTACTTTTGGCTGCCGCGCCCGGGTAAGAAAATTTTGGGCCCGGGTCTAGTTAAAAACAAATTTCGTTACAGCCCAGGTTACTTGCCCCTGGTTACTTACCCCTAACTCACCACAGCCCGTATAACTTACCGAAAACCGATAAGTTAGATCGTATGTACAGTTAACTTTGGCGGTACAGTTAACTGTAATTTTCACAGTTAACTATATAACTATAGTTAATTGTACAGTCAACTATAGAGTTAAAGTGGCTTAGTAAGTTTTTGAAGGTTTTCAACTCCAATACAGTCAAACCTCGATATAACGTACCCTTTACCCGGCCCCCCAGAGGGTACGTTATATCGAGCTCTGACTGTACAGTGTGCCCTTCAACTTATTGGTCCTATAGGCCTCTACATCGTGGTTTTAGAGTACGGGAAACATAAATCCGCTATTTGTTCACCGATTAAATGCATTAAATTAAAAAAATTTTAATTCCGGGTTACTTACCGGCATCATGGTAAGCTACCGTTAAGTTACCGGTAACTCACCGGTAAGTTACCAAAATTTTAACTAACGAAATCAAGTTAAAAAGTCCGAACAGAAGATCAATGATTAGAATTTTTTTTTGAATTCGTGGGGGACAATCGTGGACGTAGACGGGCATGGTCTTTTAGTAATTTTTACATGCTGAAAACGACAAAAAAAAGTCGTTTTCTGACACCCTTCTACATAAAAAAATAAATTGTTGACCAAAGTTTAATCAAAACCTTGATTTGCCTTTGTCCCCCAAGACAAAAAGTCTAATTTTTGGTTTCTTTCTTCGAATGTGATAAAAAAACTAAAAATACAGTGTGAAGGCGGATTAATAGAGATGACGCACTCATTCTAATGTTGATTTTTAGAAATGGTTGAGTCAGAATTAACTGGACAAGAGGAAATGGGTGTAGAAGAGGCAATGGATGTTGGACGGGCCAAAAGAGGAGCACACGATAAACACACGAGAGAAGTCCATCAAGAGCATCCAAAACACGGTCGAAAGAAGAGAAGCCACAAAGACAAGAGAGGAGCAAAGCATAACTAAGTAGATTCACAGAAAACGCACATCACCAAACATATTTTTGTCTTGTTCTTAGAATATATTAATAATAATAATTAGCTTGTAATCGAATAAGGAGGCTTAGAGCTGAAATGCACACACAAATCTCACACACAAACTCTGACGTAAAACTATTTTCCCTGCCAGCAAACAGTTAATTCTGACAGTGAATTCGTGTTGAACATGGTTGATTTGCTTATAAAATTGCTTTTAAACCCTTTAACTTAATGTCAAATTTCGAATTCCGCTCAAGATAACAATTATTCAAATAATGAATTTTTTCAAAGTTCAAATATTTGTTGTCTTGAGCGGAATTTGAATTTTGACAGTGAATTATTATAAGTTATATTATAAGTTTTAAATTATAAGTTTTAAAGGCAGTTTTATAAGCAAAATCGACGAATTCAGTGTCAGACTCAAGCGCTTGCTTAGCAGAGAAAAAGTCTCACGCCAAAATATTTTTTAAATTTTGATTCTTACACTCCAAATGCCCGTTTTATTACTTTGATGAATGTTCCGGTGTAATTGATGTAGAATTCATAAAACTCTAATACACTCTAATTTTATTTCAAAAAAATTCTCAAAAGTTAGATTAGAGCTGCAATTTTGCGTTGAATAATTATTAAATTAAATCATATATTTGCGACACAAAAATCAATACCGTATTCTCTCTAAGTAAAGCACTCCCTCTAATTAACGCGCCCCCTGGGCGGAAGTTTAAAAATAAACGCACCCCCTCTAATCAACGCACCCCCCTCAAAAAAAATTTGAAAGTTTTTCGTTACACAACGAAATAATCTCATTTTTCTTAGTTTCCTCATTATTTCAATTTTTGTTGTTTTTTGTGTTGTGCAGAACTGCTCTCAATTTTTGATTTCAGGGGGCGTTGTATTCTATACTAGCGCCAGAAACTTTAACCACAGAGGCTCTCAGGGGTCTTTTAGCTGTAGTTACCTGCGGAGTATTCATTTGGTATCAGCCACGGGAGGAAATCAGTATTTCGGTGCGTGATTTCAATTTTTAACGATAAAGTGGGCAACCGGACATTTGTCACTTTTTGAAATATTTGTCGGGCGACATTCGTCACTTTTTGACATTTTTGTTATCCGACAATTGTCACTATAGTTACTTTTGTCGAACAACATTTGTCACTTTTTCAAAAAGGTTTTTCGCAATTTCTAATACGTGTTTTATTTTTAATAATAGTGCTGGTATCCACAGACCGTTTTAGGAAAGACTATTTTCATCCTCCACGGCAAAAAGTTAAATTTCGGTCAAAAATTAACTAAAAGTAGTCGAAACCACATGAAAACCTAGTTTTAAGGACAAACTATGAAGCTAATGTATAGGGTAGGCCTCCCTTTTTTAAGTCGATATAGGATCATGTAACCTATGTCAACCTTATTTTGCATATTACAAAAAGTGACAAATGTCGCTCGAAATTTGTCACTATAATGACAAATGTCGCACGAGAAATACTTCAAAAAGTGGCAAATGTCCGGTTGTCATAAAATGGCATATTTTTGCCAAAATACTCTAAAATGTATTTTTAAACTGGTACAAATAGTTTTGGCACATTGTTTATTATTCAAAACAATGTTCATAATAAAAAAATGGCTCAAATTGAATTCTGCCCTCAAATGTCTGAATTTCACGCGTAAATTTCTGAATTTCACCAGTAAATTTTCGATTTTCGCCAGCAAATGATTTGTTTGCTGATTTTTTGCTCAAATAAAACAGGCGAAAAAAAGCGAAGACCAACTCAGTATTTTGGGCTGTTTTTTGTGGACTTAGCTACCTTTTTTATGTGTCTACAAAAACAGCCCAAATCACTGAGTTGGTCCTCGCTTTTTTCGCCTGTTTTATTTGAGGTTGCTTCTAAAAGTAGAAAAACATAACTGCGGAAGCAAAAAATTAGCAAACAATCATTCGCCGTCGAAATTCAGAAATTTACTGGTGAAATTCAAACTTTTGAGGGTGCATTTCAGTTACAGACATGAAATAATAGGTGACATTAATAATAGGTGGACAAAGGCCGAAAACGGCTACATAACTTTATATATGCTTTCTCAAAAATAATTTATCGTTTTGCAGAAGCGTGTTATGCCCCAGGAGCAGCGAATTTTGAAATTTGCATCCCATCTCAGTGCTTGTTCACCTGAAGTAAGTTTAACCATTTTTTCTTTATAAAAATTCCGCAGCATACCTCCATTTATTTCAGGTTATCATCTACGGAAAGTGTGTGGCCGAAAAACTGGAAAAAGTCAAGCACAACGATTGTCAACAGGAATTTTCCAAACTTATTACCTGCTTTAAGAAACAGGTTGGTTAGTGTGTTATATTAAGGTGGTTAAATTTACCGCTAAATTAAAAATCGGTAAATATAACGGTTAATTAGCTGGTAATCCATTAATTAGCTATAATCCATCGAAGACCGGTAAATTTGATTTTTGATAACTGTAGAATTTCACGTCTAATGTGAGAGAAATTCTACAGTTATCGACTTACAGTTATCATCCTAAGTTAGCTTTACCCTCATTGTTAACTGCACGTTGATAACTGTGAATTTTTTTGTATAGTATAAAAGAAATTCGACAGTTATCATACTTTCTTATATATTAGTTTTGTGTAAATTAGAAAGTGCCGGTAAATTTATGCAAATTTACTGTCAACCGACCCTATATAATACCCTACCCATTACAGTTTCTAATTTTGACGCTTTCCAGCAAGCAAAAGCCCACTAGAAATCGTCATGAAAATCAAACGAATGAAAAGAGCCAGTAGGATTCTGACCTTCTTCCGCTACAACTATGGTTTTCAAGCTCCTCATACTGTGCTGCTGGATGGAACATTTTGTCAGGCTGCGCTACAGAATAAGATCAATCTCAAAGAACAGATGCCGAAGTATTTGTCAGAAGAAGTGCATATGGTGGTGACCAACTGTGTGTTGCAAGAATTAGGTAGTGATTTAAATTTATTTGAAACAATCTTTGAGTCATGTTATTTGATTTCAGAAAAACTGGGCAGTACTGTTTATGGAGCCTTAGCTATATGTCGTCAATTCACGGTGGCGAAGTGTCCTCACAAGCCAGCTAGGTATATTTTCGTTGACAGTTTTTTTGTTAGTTTTTTTTCGTAGATAGTTTTTTCCTTGGTCCCCTGCCCGTAATGGCTCGTTTACGAGCTCGGAGCTGAATTTTTGGTATTTTACAGGGTTATTCCCAGGGTGGTTCCTGGTTATTATCTCAATATTAATACCGGGGTTTCTGAACGAGCTATATAGCGACTAAAACATCTAACAACGAAAAATTATACAAAATCAGCTAAGCTCACGGACTTAATTTATCGGTATAAGTTTTCCGTCAAATTATTCATTCGCTTTCAGGACTGCTTCGGAATGTATCAAGCACTTGGCACGCAGATCTAAGACAAAGGATCATGCCAAATACTTCATTGGATCTCAGGTATAACTGTCTATGTGTGCCCTAAATTTCTACCAACTAATTTACAGGATGACAATTTGCTGCTGAATCTGCGAGGTCTGGGTGGAATACCTTTGATGTCCATCAAGTTCAACACAATTCTGCTTGAAAAGGTAAATTCCTTATTTATTAATTTGAAAATATGACAGTCGGTTGTAACGGATCAGCTGTAATATTCAATTCGTCCTAAAATTATAGACACTTCTAATTTTCAGCCATCTAATGAATCACTTGATGGCGTGCAAAAGTCAAAGGATGAGCTGGAAAAGCTCAAAGAGCTCAAAAAAGAAGTGCTAGGAAGTGAGCCTCCAAAAAAGCGCAAAAGAAAAGGACCGAAGGGACCCAACCCTTTGTCGTGCAAGAAAGCCAAGATGGACAAGAAAGCTCAACAGTTGCCAGGTCAAGTTCCGGGGGCTTTTGGCAAGAAGAAGGATAATGCTCAGACTGCTGAAGTAGAAGAGAATGCTAGCTTAACTAAGAAGAAGAGGACAAGGAGGAGGCATCAAAACGTTCAGGAATCACAAGAAAGTGCTGCAGTAGAATTATCGTCATAGGGTGTTTGGTCTGCCAATTATATAATTTTGTTCTTGGACCCAATAAAGTTGTTTGGTGGTCAATATGTGTTCACTGAGCACTGAGATATTTTCGATGACCGCGAGCACTCAAACGGGTCGAAGTTAAAACCGGGCTCGATGTGCCACCACTTGTCAAAAAAAACGAAAATGAGTCAAAATGAGACTTTTACTTGGTTTTGATTGTGCGGTAGATAAAGTATTGTATTTCGCTGTGCTGACACCAAAAACTTGACAGTGCCAAGTTGACACCAAAAAATATATAATTTTGTAAACTAGGAGACGTTTGAAGATCATTATTATTATTTTATGCCTCTTTATACCGAAGGCACTACGACACTAGGTTTTTTGTGGGGGGTTATATGACACTAGCGCCAAAAAATGCCTAATGTCGACCCGCAGATCTTACTGGCAAAGGTTTTTATTGGTTTGCGTTAACATCAGCGTGATGAGCGCTTTTCTTATGGGCACCATAAACACCCATGCCGAAAATCCGAAATTTTATTTATTTATTCTTCGAATTTTTAACTACTTTTTTGATTCGACTCTTGCTTGTGAAACATACCGAAAAGTAGACCGAATTCTCAGCTACGTTGCGGCAAATAACATGGCTCGGAGCAGTGTTTTTTCAGATTCAGATATTCTTTCTGAACTGTTTCAGATATTCTTTTTCAAAATTCAAGGTCAAGGTAATTTGACCATCAAGGTCAAGGTAAATTGAAGGTCAAGGTCAAGTTCCAACTTGACCCTGACTTTACCTTGATTAACGAAGGCAGCACGAAGATCTTGCTTTTAAGCACGAATAACAACAATCAACGATCAAACAACCCACAAACAAACAATAAAAAAACGAAAAACGGTTAAAAGTGACATTTTAGAGTGACAATTGTCACTTTTAAACACTTGTCAAAATAAAATTCACTCAAGATTTGCCTAAAACGAAAATTGCAGGTTTTTTTTTGGGACACCCTGTATGTAGTCCATAATTTCTGACTAGAGTTCATAATCTCTGACCCTCCTCCGCGGAAACTTCATGGTCTCTATTACCACCCTATCCAACAGTAGTCAGACAATCTTATGGGCTGCCACAACTAGACTTGAACTTTCAACCAGCTCCATCCGTATATCCTCCGCCGATTCTTCTGATCAATCACCGACTAACAAAAGTCAAGAAGTCCAACCGCATCCAACCTGCGGCAGTTGTGCACTTGGGGGGGGATGCTTTTTTGTTAACTGTATATGGGGTTTAAATGCCTCCTAACTACTTTTTATACGCTAAAAACGATAAAAAAGTTGTTTTCCAACGATTTCCTTACTAATAAGTAAGAGTTTTAATTTTTTTTGCAAAAATGTACCTTATGCGTGGTTCCCCAAGGCTAAATTACTGGAAAAGGTACCTATATAATTCAAAAAGATAATTTGAACATAGTTTTGAATACTGGGGCCTACCGCATAAATAAACTCTTGTATGCATACATTTTTATGCATCCAGAGTCACTTTCGAGTGATTTGTGTCTAAGGTATGTGGGTGTGCACATCTCAACTCTAAGCCCCCTGCGCCACCTTCGGGGCTTGAGAGTTAGAGATGCGCGCACTCACTTACCTTAGACATAATTCCGAGCAAGACTTATCATCAAAAAGGCGTAAAGAGACTATTTTTGCCAAGCTCCAGTGACTAAAACGCAGTAGAATAATTCTTATTAGTGTTTACAAGGATCTATTTTTGTGAACTAAATTAAGAAATTTTTATGCCGCTGTGTAGCCACTATCCTAGGCTTTCCGTTGCGAAGTCACATGCTCAAAATTTTGTGAAAAAAATTTACAGAAAAACAACAAAAATGTCAAAATTGTTCGAAAATTCGAGTTAACTGTGTAACAACCCTAGTTCTGGTGTATAAGGCACCCGAAAAGGAGAAATTTTTAAACAGCCGAAATTACCAAAAGCGGCAAACAGATAACAATAAACGTTTGGTACCATTCGATTTGCTAAAGTCTCCTCTTTCTTTAAAAAAAAGATCTCGCCAAGACGTGGAAAAATAAAAAAGTTATGGAAAAATAAACGCAGGAGTTTATAAGGGCCACCCTGTACAACAGTCAAAGAGTATACCGACGACTCGATACATCAGGTTTCAAGTTCGACTCCCGCCTGGTGCTATTTCTACGGTTTGTTATTCTTTTTGGTGTGTAGTGGCCTTTTATGCTGTTTGTGTCTCTAAATTCTTCATTCTCGTCGTCATTAAGACGTTTGGTACCTCCTGAGATTTTACATAGAATTTGCGGCTTCTACTAATTTTTCAGACCATTTGCTGTCTTTTTTCTAATTTAAGTAATAATTTAGGTAAAGCGTTAGGCTTAGGGTAGGCCAGCGCACGTTAGGACGGAATCAAATATGTTTCTCGAATCACAAAAGGGCTGAAGATGAAATTAGTAAAGGCGCGAATCCAAAAAATAGGTTACAACGTCTTTCCTCGGAGGCATAGGGCTGCCTTAAGAGCTAAATGCGCGCACTCACTCACTTTAGAGATAATTCCGAGCAATTCTCTCGATAATGTATTAAATCATGAGCTCTTTTGCCAAACTCTAGAAAAAAAACCAAGCATTAAGTAAGAAATAAGGTATCCAGCGGCATTGCATAAATTCGAGCTGCTTTCCGAATGTTTAGCCATTATCAAAGTTAATGTACAGGGTGTTTCAAATTTTTCTGACACTTTTAAGCGGTCATAACTTTTTTTAAAGATCGTTTTTTGAATTTCTGTGAATGCAGATCGACTCAGTTTTTGATGACAATTTTTTTGGTATATAATGCGAAAAACACGATTTTCGCTTGGTTCGTCCTGTTGTTTTGGCCTTATCCATCCAAAGGCCACCTACAGACCAGGAGCCAAACAATAGGGGGGACCAAGGGTGACCTTATATACAAAAAAATTGTCATCAAAAACTGAGTTGATCTGCGTTCACACAAATTCAAAAAAACGGCCTTTAAAAAAAGTTATGACCGTTTAAAAGTGTCAGAAAAAAAAATTTGAAACACCCTGTACTCTTACAAGTGATGTCTATTTACACAAAAGAATCAAAAGATACCAAAACACTCACTCGGCAGGAGTCGAACTTGAGACAAGTGCATTCAAAATAAAAAGATTTTCTCACTGAAAAAATAGTTAACTTCAAAACTTTCAGTGAAAAAAAATTATCTCATTTTCTCACTGAAAAAATAAGTTAACTATCTTTTCAGTAAAAAAGCTGAAAATGAGAATGCCCTTTTGTGGTCATTTTCTGGCAAAATTCTGGAATCTGACCAATATGAGCTCGACCTAACTTATAATTTTACGTCTGGCTCATACTGGTCGGAATCATACTGGTCATAAAAGACCATAAAAGGCATTCGCAATTTCAGCTTTTTCACTGAAAAGATAGTTACCGTATCTCTTCTAATAGTCGGGCAGTCTCCAATAGTCGGGCAGTCTCCAATAGTCGGGCAGTCTCCAATAGTCGGGCAGTCTCCAATAGTCGGGCAGTCTCCAATAGTCGGGCAGTCTCCAATAGTCGGGCAGTCTCCAATAGTCGGGCAGTCTCCGATAGTCGGGCACCCTAGAAGATTGGAAAATAAACGGGCATGCTTGCTTATTAGAAGAAATACGGTAACTTATTTTTCAGTGAGAAAAATGAGATAACTATTTTTTCAGTGAAAATTTTGAAGTTAACTATTTTTTCTGTGAGAAAATCTTCTCATTTTGGATACACTGCTTAGAACCCGGTGCATGGAGTCTCAATGTGTATCGAGTCGTATGTCAGTCCAGTCAGAGATTAGGCGCCGAAAGTCAATTCACCTTAACTAAATTTAAAAAAAAACTTCCGAAAAACTGCATAACAGTCTTTTTCTTTGTGTGTCGGCATTCGCAATAATTATTTGCTCTAATGTTTGTCTTTGAAGTCTACAAATTTCCTAAAATTTATGCAATTTATTCTTGACTATTCCTTCAGAGAATTTGTTGAAATCTTTTTTCTTTTTATTTCTAAGTATTATTGTCTTCATTTTAAAATAGGTGAGACCAATTTTGCTAGTGACAAAAAAATAAAAATTAGGAACTCAGAGTGTGTAGCATGAAAGATTTCGGATGTCAAATCACCTGTTATTTTCTTCTACTATGCCTTCTATATCTTGCTAATCTGACTGATGCACTCTTTTATCCTCTGAAAAGTTTTAAATTTACATGGTTTTTTTTCCAATTTGTTCACAAATTGGATTTAAGATGAGTGTAATGGAGCCAAAAAGAATGACATTTTGTACGAGAACTTCGTTGGCTACAAATGCAACGATAAGGACGGCAAACAGTCCTCAAAATTGATCCCCTTTGGTATGTAATATTGTGAATCCTGTAATAAGCCTACCCACATTTCAAACCTCTTATTAGAACATATTGCATCCTACCCTATCAGACGAAAAACGCAATTGTTGTACAAACATTATCAGGTTGTCAGATAATTTGGCTAAGTTACGGTATACACCCACCAGTCAAGCTCGGTATACCATTCCAACTTTGTAAATTATGGGTTTCTGTCGACTCACTCCAATTTTCAGGGTTGTCAGGGGTACTCTATTTTCCCAGCGACGACTGATTGCTGGGTTTGACGGCTTTTTTTTAAGTTGTAAAAGTTGTTTTTTTAAGTCGTGAAAGTTGTAAAGTTTTCATTTTTAGCGTTTCGGAAATTCTTTTTGAACAGTTTTGTAGATTTTGTTTTTCTGTGCAAAAGAGTTTGAAATGACCATAACTTTTTTTCTAGTCCGTTTTTCAAAATTTTGTTTTGGTAGATCAATTTTTCTCGCCGACAATATTTGTTTTTTGTATCTAACTGAAAAAAAATTTTCGAAATTTTTCACTTTTTTGTCTTGGTCCTTTTGTGGTCCACAAATGACCATTCTTACCAGTACTGTACCACAGGGGGACCAAGACAAAAAATTGAAAAATTTCGAAATTTTTTTCAGTTAGATACAAAAAACAAATATTGTCGGCGAGAAAAATTGATCTACCAAAACAGAATTTTGGAAAACGGACTAGAAAAAAAGTTATGGTCATTTCCAAACTACCGAATTTCCGAATTTGAAACACCCTGTATATCCATACCCTCATTCATTTAATATTTGTTTAATACGGCCCAACATGGCGAAAATTCTCGCGCGAAAGCAAAAGCACTAAAAATATGTTTTTAGCCCTAGAAAGGGCTTGTTGATCTCAAAGTGGTCATGTCACATTAAGGCTCTCAGGAGGTCTATCGTTACACGTGTCCAGCGTGTTGCTAAACTGCAATCTTGAACCAAAAAATTTTTCCTGACTGGCGTAATCACGAAAGCAACTGAAAGACATTGTCAGGGGTTATATTATTTTAACTTGTCGATAAATGATGGCTTGTATGTTATTTTTTGAACAACTCTGTAATCTTGTGTGTGGTTTGGGCTTGCCCACCCAAAGGCCATCCACAGACCAGGACCGAAAACACAGGGGGGACCAGGCGAAAATCGTGTTTTTCACATTATTCACTAAAAAATATAGTCGGCGAGAAAAATCGATTTGCGAAAACAGATTTTCGGAATTCGCTCTTTGAAAAAAGTTATGGCCATTTTAAAACCCTAAAATTTCTTGGCACACCCTGTACACACCGAGATCAAACGACCTTACGGACTATCCATTATAACTTAAAGTTGACAATGAATAAAGTTTATAAAAGTTCAACACTATAAAGACAGCTGATTTTGAGACTCCCCGTAAAAACGTTTAAAAGTGCGTTTTCGAGAATTGGGTTTGCAGAGTTTGGATATATCGGTTTTGTCCACGGACTGCGCAAAAAATTTGCGGTATCGCGTCTATGTGTAACAATTGGAAAAATCCATGATACCAGTATAAATTCCATGATATGGGTTTCATGAATTTTTCCGATTTTCACACATAGAATTTCACACATATCGCAATTTTTTGCGCAGTACGTGGACAAAACCGACATGCCAAGACTCAAAAATTTCTCGATATCACGATTTTGAAAGTTTTTGAGAGGAAAATCGAATTAAATAAGTTTATATTGGGTCGACTTCGCGATTCTTGGTACAGTGGACATGATGGGTTTCAAACTTTTTTATTTATCTTACATCATTTCACTAATCGATGGCTTTCGATTTCGAGTTTTGAAGAAGTAGAGAGAAATTGTTTGATGGGTTTCAAAATTTTGTAACCCATTAAAGAATATCTGAATTAAATTTTATTGCCGAAATTTATCAGGAGATTGAGAATAGTTATGGCAATCAAGCTTCCATCACGCATTATTTCTAACAAGCTTTTGGCGCGAATGAGCCTTAGGTAAATTTAGCGCCGCAAATTCAGCGCCGACAAATTCAGCGCCGACAAATTCATCGCCACAAATTCAGCGCCGACAAATTCGGCGCCGACAAATTCAGCGCCAGATTGAATTTTTCACCTATTGTTTGTAGTTCTTTGTGTTTTTTAATTGGGAAGTGGTTTCTAATAATTTCTCGTCTTTTCGGCTTCTAGTTGCACACTTTTTCATTTATATATTTTTTTTATTTAGTTTAATTTGGATAAATTACGGAACTTTTTTAGTAATGGAGTCCGAAAAAAGAAAGCAGTTAGGTGTTTCTGGTGGTTATCCGATGCGGATGGGCAAGCGCAGCCGAGATGGTCTCAGACAATTCTGGCGTTGCACGATGGAGGGATGTCATGGACGAGCAAAATCTCCGTTTGGGTCGCAGAACACGATATGCACGGACCAAGTCCTGTTTCCATTCAGGTATTTTTTTATTTAGTACTTTTTACCAAAAAAAAAAAAGCTTCATTTAGACGCGCACACGATTGACGCAAGTGAGTAGGGCTGCTCTGGAAAGTCTGACAACAAGCGCGCAGCAAATTATCACCAATGCCAAAGCCGGAGCTGAAGCTGCTGTCATCCAATCTCTTCCGCCTGACTTCAATATCAAACAAAAGGTCACAAACGCGCGCAAACCTAAGGGAGCAGCTGATGTGGACAAAGAACTGGCTTCAATGAAGCTCTCGGACGAATACAGGAAAACGAGCAAAGGTGAACAATTTCTCTTCTTTGATTCGCACACGGCTGAGCCTGGAAAATCTGTTATCCTCACCTTCATTTCTGCTCATGGTCGTCAACTCCTCCGTCTATACAAAAAATGGTCGATTGATGGAACCTTTTTCGCTGCTCCGCGGTACTTCAAGCAGTTATTTACAATCAACGTGTTTAAGGTATCCTTATATTTTAGTTTGATTTAAAGTATGCATTCTTAGTGTTTTAGGGGCATTCAACTTTGCCGGCAGCCTACATACTGCTTCAAGCCAAAGCAGAAATTAATTATCGTCGTGCCTTCGACGCAATCTTCAGCCGCTTGCCCGGAGTGGAACCAGACGCTGTTATGTCAGGTTAGTTGGCGATTAATTTTTAAATTTTTCAGTTTTATTTAGATTTTGAGTTGGCTCCGGCAAATGTGTTGCAGCAGCGCTTTCTTCTGGCAATAATCTCTTTCTGTCTTTTTTTTATCTGAGTCAAAATCTCTTCTCGTAGTTGAAGCGACGCGCACTGAGGACGCTCTACGACAATGCTGAAGTAAGAATTCTTCTTCGATCTTTTGCTGCACTTGCATTTCTTGAGGTCATCAGTGGGTTTGAAGAGGTGGTCGCCGCAGTTGAAGAAAAGATTACGAATGAAATGATTGTGCCTGAAAAAGCTGTTGCCTTGAGAAGTAACTTGTTTGTGGTTTTTAAGTCAAGATTATTAAAGTAAGTTGTTTGTGCTTCTAGTCTACATGGACTACATCGAGAAAACGTATATCCGTTGATTTGATGCCAATGGAATCCAATGCGAGCCGCTTTATCAGATTGCCAAATGGAACTCAGATTGCCAAATGGAACTCAGATTGCCAAATGGAACTCCTCGTCCAAATGCAATTGCCAAACGTGAAAAACAAATACTGTAGCTGGTGACAGACTACAATGCAGTGGATCCTCTTCTTCGTCAACGTCTTAAATTTCTCCGTCATATACAAATGTTGGCCAAGCTTCATCCTCCTATGCCAGACGACAATGTGGAAATCGCGGTGGATGTGGTGCCTAATGAAGAAAATTAGGAAGAACCAGAAGCTCAAAAATTTGAAGGATTTGGGGATATGGATCTTTATCTTGATTAAAACAATGTTATCTCAATCCTTTATGTATTAACCATTTGTTTCATTTGATGAATAAAAGAATCTTTTAAAAGTGTGTTGAAAATGGTTTACGAAAAGTATGCATGGATAATAGATTGTGTATGGCTATTCTTAAGATGAGCTTTAGGGGTTCCTACAGCTCCTTGGTGAGTTCAATGTGAAAAAAGTGGGGGCTACAAGGTCTCTGACCCCTCCCCTCTGTAATTGCTGGTGGATATTATGGATCTGCTTAGTGCACTCTGCAGTGACTTCTGGATGTAGAGGTTGGCCTTGGCTTTGCATTAGGCGAAAGCACAACTTTCCACTGATTGATAATAAGCCCCGATCTCAATAAAGAAGCATGCAAAAATATAAATGAAGAAGTATGCAACTAGAAGCCAAAAAGACGAGAAATTATTTAGAAACCACTTCTCAATTGAAAAACACAAAGAACTACAAACAATAGGTGCAAAATTCAATCTGGCGCTGAATTTGTCGGCGCTGAATTTAATTTTTAATTTTGCTTTTGCTCTCGCTGTTGATTTTTTTGTGAAAAATGCCTTGGTCTCCCTTGTGGTTTTTGAATGTGATTATGATGATTAAGTTTATCATGTTAATCATAATCATCTTAATCACAACAACCTCCTTAATGGCCATAATCACATTAAAAATCAACAGGGGGGGCTAAGATAAAATGTGGAAAAAACCAACAGATGGGACCAAGGCGAAATTTGCACCGGATTCTCCATTAGAGCCTTTATTTTTAATTTATTTCTAACAACCTTTTTTGTAACAACTATCAATTGAAGCCTGTGTTCCATCAAACAGCCGGAACACCTCTGAAGGTTGCTTTTCACACTAATTCACCTACTTGTTGTAGTTCTCGAATTTTGTATTTAGTGACCATAGAAGCAGAGTCCATATCCGCAGGATACAAGTCCAAATGTGTTGCAGGTGAAAATAGCAACGTACCACCTCAACTTTTTCGAATTCGTAGGGGCAAATATATAACTGAACACTTCTTACAAATGTATATTCAGGTTGCAAAAACCCCAAAAATAGTGACTTTATTAAGCCGGAGATGGCCATCCACTACAGAAAAGAACAATACAAAGTGATTTGTCACTACAACCGCAGAATTGCCAGTTTGGTTAGGAAGATTGAGCACAAACGAGGTGAGCATTACTTAATAAACATTGTTGACAGTTATTCCAACATAAAAAATTCAAAATGTAAACAAATTTAAGATGAAACTGTTTAGGGTGAGACGTGCGTCGAGCATAAAGCTATACAGTATAAAACTCTGCAAATGGCACTCTCCAGAGCCAAAACTAGTTGAATAGACATTGAATTTTTACGAACAATTTGACCAGCTTTACCGTCGAAGAAAAAAATTGTACTACAGTTTGCAAATATATTATACTTATAATCTTGTACAGTCGAACCTCGATATAACGACACCTCAACGGACCGGCTTAAGGGTGTCGTTATATCGAAAGTTTATTTGACTAGATTTTAGTCAAAGCTGATCAAATTGGTCAATTTTTGGGTGTCGTTATATCGAGGGTGTCGTTATATCGGGGTGTCGTTATATGGCTCGACTGTAGTACAATTACGAACTATTGAACTAACTAACTAACTATTGAACTATCGAACAATTACGAACTACAATATATTACAGTTTTGAAAACTGTAATACAGTTGAGCCTCAATTTAACGATACCCAGGATATCGAGGCATCGTTTAATCGAGGGTATAGTATTATTTCTTTCCCATAGTTAATGGCCAAATCAGCACCGAAAAAATGTTTGCTAAATTTAGTGTTTTCGTTGAATCGGAGATTGACTGTATAGTTTTTAAGAAATTTTACTACAGTTTTAAGAAAACTGTGGCACAGTTTTGAGGAAATTATAGCAATGTTTTAAGATAACTGTAGCACAGTTTTTAGAAAACTGTACCACAGTTATTAAACGTAGTGCTGTCTTGAGAGTGTATAATTACATAAAGTATAATATCATAATTACATAAACTCAAAAATTAGTAATTGTAAAATAATTAACTAGCATAATTTAGGAAAAAAGTGTTCGACAAATGGTAAAAAGAAAGTGATCGCAAATGTTGAGTACAAGTGTGTCACGGGAGAATTGCTGGCTATAGGTAGTTATTATATATAAATAATAGGTGGTGCATTTGGCAAAAGTTCAAAAAGCAATGTTTTAACATCCACATATTATTCGAGGATGTAAAACCAAGACTGCAAAGAATGAAGTGGTTTCCATAAGTAAGTTTAATAATTGTCATGACCATTTAAAAAAGGAATTGAATTTGTGAATGTCAGAAATCGGCAAGTCGTGGTCAGACGGTATTAGCTACATGTACAAGGTAAACTTGCCTTTAAAATTAAAACGGCTAACACCAGGGCCATAAATATTTACCCATTGTTCAACAGGGCAGGCACGTGCACGGTCCGTAGTTTTGATGGTGCGGCCCGGGCCGGCCCGTCTTCCATATAGTCAACGAAATTTACATAGTTAAACAATTTCGGGCGCTAGTATAGAATGCCCTCCCCCCAAATCAGACCTTCTAAAAATCGTTGAAACTACCCTTTGGAACAATAAGTTTAGGCTTAGGGGTAGGCCAGAGTATGGAAGTTGTGACTAATAAGTGTTTTACGCACTTTTTCTGGGGTCTGGAACATATATTTGGGGCTCTTTACTTAAGTTTTAGAAGGCATAAGTTTGGGGGGGTATTCTATACTGGGGTCCAATTTCGCATAGTCAACACATTTTACATAATTAACCAAATTTTAATAGTCTATGTAATTTTCATAGTCAACAAATCTTTGACAGTTGACAAAAATTTCACAGTCAACTAATTTTATATAGTTGTCAAAGTAGTCAACATGCTTCACATAATTTAAAAATATTACATAGTCAACAAATTTTCCGGGCTCATCCGGGCCGGATAAGACAAGAAATAGGACAGCGAAAATTGAATCAAAAAATATTTTTAGTGTCGACGCCGAGAATTTGACGACCAAGTAGTGTTTCGCAGAAAAGGTAACAATGCAACTACCCACAAATGTCAAAGTGAACAACAAGTCTATTTAGCCTGCATTTACCAAATTGGTGACAAAAAAAACCCCAGGAAAATATCTGTTGGATTGCGTCTCCACATTCATGGAAGTGGAGTGAAAATAGAGTGCACGCGTAAAGGAGGCCATATTCAGAAGTTGATTCACTCTAAAAGTAGGGCTGATTGACACTTCGACTCAAATGCGTAACTTTTGGGACTTCTGATGCGAAATGTTACTGCAGTCAAACCTCGATAAACCGACACCCCGATAAACCGACACTCCGATAAACCCGCACTCTGAACTTGATTTGGTTGGATTTGACTAAATTTTAATCAAATGACACCCCGATGAACCGACACCCTTTGAACCGAAACTTCCAGCCAGAACGCACAAAGGAAATCACCTTCGATGAACCGACACCCCCATCAATTTTAAACTAAATATAGATAATATTTAATAAAAGTTGGCTTGTTTCTGAAAAACATTTAGCTAAAAAACAATTTAAACTTTATTATTGACTTCATAAAAACTTGTTTAAGTTTAGTCAATCAAAACATTTAAAAAAGTGTCAACTATATATTTTTTTGAAATCTCTTTTATTGAAAACCTCAGTGAACCGACATTTTGGTCTGGAATTAAACTAAAAGCCTCTTTAAAACGACACTTCGATAAACCGACATCTAGGCCCGGTCCCAAGGGGTGTCGGTTTATCGAGGTTTAACTGTAGGAGTAATATAAAACAAACGTTTTTTTATAACAGCACATAAAAATTATAATTGTAGGGCATATTTGAAGGGTAGATAAAAATGGGAAAGTTCACCATGGTTTAGGGTTGTTGACTTAGAGTTGACTGTATTATAGTGGTTGACTGTATTGTTGACCGAGAGTTGATTGTATTGGGATAGTTGACTGTAGCACAGTTTGCAAACACAATACCACCGACATCAAAAAACATGAAAAAATGTTTTAAGCCACTTAAAATATGGTGGATTGGCCGTGTAAGTTTGCTTTGGTTCCCTTCTAAGTACAAAGCCTTTTCTTGTGGCAAAAAAAAACCTTGCTTGCCTAAATTGCCTACGCTAAAGCAAAAATGAAAACTCATACATGCAAATTTGGTGTCAAACGAAATGCCCCGATTCGGCGAATATAACAAAAAATATCTCTCCAGAATGTTGAGTAATAAAAAAGTTAGAGCCATTTTAAAATGATAAAAAATTGCGCCAACGTGTATTTTGATTAAAAACGTCATGCAACTAAATAATTGTTATTTTGCAAAAAAATTTGAGTTTTTTGTCTAAGCTTGCTATAAACGGACGATGGACGACCGTCTATACTCCTCAAAAAAAGGACGAAAAAAAAAGATTTTCGGACGGTGGACGGGATCCGAAAAAAACTAGAGATGATGAGCATGCGGTTGTCGCAACCGCAATAACCGCGCAACCGCACTAAATTTCAGTCATTTCGTCGCAACCGCACAACCATATGTAATTTTGAAATAACCGCGCAACCGCAAGGCGAAAATTTTGCAACCGCACATTTTTTCTTACCTATCAAAACGATGTATTCAGACTGAAGAGGATCCGCTTAAGTTTTGGAAGGTATTTTTTGGTAAATACGACGACAATTTCATGGTAAAAGTTATTGTTCAGGAAAATCAAAAAGCATTTTCCTCACCTGGCAGCTATTGCTCGTCGTTACCTATCCGCTCCGGCTGCAAGCATTGCAAGTGCAACTTTTTCTGAAGCGCGAGATATTTTTGATTACAGGCGGACAAATCTCACTCCAGCTAATGCCGAAATGCTCATTTTTTTTGAATAGAAACCTTCCATTGATTAATTTTGAGTACTAATATTGTCACTGTTTGTCAATTAAAGTTGTTTTTCGTCTCTTGAAAGGTATGACTTCTTTGAATGTTTTAGAGATACATAAACAATCGCACAACCGCGCGGTTAACCGCACTTAAATTTTATAAAGCCGAATTTTATTTTCCCCAAAAAGTCGCAACCGCATGACCGCTTTTTGGGAAATCATCATCTCTGAAAAAAAACGTCCAAATCCCAAAAAAGTTTTTAATGCATTGTATAGAGTCTCGCATTAAGAAAACTTCGTGGTTTGACTTTTTGATAGGTTTCAGAATTCATATACCAGAAGAAATATTTAGATTTTGAAACTCATCAAACAATTATCTTGCGTTCATTTATTTGATTTTATTTTGCAACCTACTAAAATATTTAGCACAATTTTTTATAAAAAAGGTGAAACTCATTAAGATGTCAAGCCACGAAGTCTTGTTATTCGAAGTCTCTCTAGATAGCCCAATACTATTTGTTAGCAAAGCTAGGCAACGACCAATACCGACTATTTTTGATGTATATTTTTTTGATAAATACTATATTTTCGGAATCTAGTACAGAATGCACACCCTAAAAATTTTTCCTCTTGTCTACGACAACGATTGTCCCCCGCCAATTCAAAAAAAAAAAAAATTCTTTGTCATTGAACTTCTATACGGATTTTTTAACTTGGTTTCTAACAAAACTTTACCTGAAATTAAATTTTAGGCTTTTTTTTGTTAGAAACCAAGCTGAAAAATCCGTACAGAAGTTCAATGATTAGGAAAAAATTTTGAAATTGGCGTGGTACAATTTAGAACGCGTGACCATAGCCCTTTAAGTAAATTTCTGCCATGGAATACTGAATTCTGCTCTTATACGCGAACTTAAAGTCCATAAATTAATCCATTTAGCTAAATTTATGGCCAAACTGAATTTCTGGCCAGAATTTAGTTTTTTATGGACAAAATTAAATGCGTCCCATTTTATAAATACAGATCTTTCGGATTGTATTAGAAAACTGTTTAATATTCTAGACATTGCAAAGCTTTTCCCATAACCGAATATTATTACTCCCCGCAAAACGCATGAGGAGTCCCAAAAGTCATACGCCAAAGTCAGAATGTTAATCGAATTGAATGAATAAAATGTGGCAATTTCTGCAGAGTTGCCAATTGCTGACCTAATTCTGCACTTTGAAAGGACTCCGCTAAGAAGTCCAGGCGTCGACTCGGATTTTGCAAATCCTGGAGTGCATGGACTGTCTGTGTATGTGGGCGACAACGTTCAACAAGTTGTTCCTAAAGGTATTTACCATTTCCTAAAGGTATTTTGGTAATTTCGACTTAGTCACAAAATACTTTTCGATATTATAAGGTTGGTCCATAGGTTCAGTGTACATGATTTTTTTCGTATGGCTTTCAAACTTTTTAATCACTACAACTATCAGTTTATAACTGGCGAGCAGTGCTCGGAATTTTTGAATTTGGTCGTACTCGTACTTTGTACCTTAATTTTTTTGCTTTCGTACTCGTAGTCAGGGTTTTCGTGATATGGATCTTGGAGCCCTGATATGATAATGATATGATATGGGGTTAACATGATATCACACAGGGTGATATGGAACTCGTCAAATTTCCACCTCATATCATCTTATATGATGTGGAATTTTAAAAAATAACCTGATATGATATTGATATGAGATCACGGGCATAATACGGACGTGATATGATATGATATCATGGTGATATCAGGTAAATATGATAATGATATGATATCAACAGTTTACTTTAGATACAGTTGCGGAAAAAAGTTACCGCCCGATCAGAATTTCCACATTTTTTTGAGAAAAACTGTTTGAATTTAATTATTTTTCAAACGGAAAGGGAAAACGAAATAGACAGTCTTGTAGAGAATTTCACGCTCTACAAAACTGGTATTTTTGTTCAAAAGATTCATTTAAAATTTATGCAAAAATTTCGCAAAGTTTGAAACAATGCAAAAATAAGGTCACGAAAAAAAGTTACCGCCCGATAACAATTCCTTGTATTTTGTGGTGGTTTTATGAATTTTTCATGTGTTATTATGTTTAGATGCGTCCTAAATCGATTGATCAAGTTACGGAAAGGCTTATCGTTCGCTTACACGACACAGATGAAAGATGGAGCTTCACAAGAATCGCTGATCACGTGGGAATACCGAAGGAAAGTGTTCGTGATGCTTACCATCGCCAAAAGAATCCGAAAGTGCACAAAAAGGATGGCCGGAAGCGAAAGACAAGTGGCAGGTAGCATTATAATTAACTAGGCACACGATGACATCAGTAGTTGTTGCAGGGTCGACCGAATGATTGCTCGAAAATCGAGGGAGAATCCAAAGCTTACGGCCCCTGAAATTCGTGAAGAGCTAAAGTTGGATGACATAACGGTGCGCACAGTACAGAATCGTCTCATTGAGGTTGCTTTTAATATTTACCGTGTTGATTGATGTTTTTAGGTTGGTCTATTTGGTCGTCGTCCAGCCGAAAAGCCGTTTATATCGCCAAAGAATGTCAAAGAACGTCTCAGTTTTGCGAAGGAACATCAAAATTGACTGTCGATCAATGGAAGAGCGTGCTTTGGTCGGATGAATCGAAGTTCAACATGATCGGAAGTGATGGAAAAGGTTGATTTTGTTTTTCTTTTCGTCGTAAACAATGTTTTTAGGTTATGTAAGGCGTCCGGTTAATAATCGATCACAAAGTACACAAAGGCACCGTTAAATTTGGTGGAGGAAACATTATGGTCTGGGCTGTTTTCGTGGCATGGACTTGGACCTCTCAGACTGGTGAATGGCAAGATGGATCGGTTTCAGTATCAACAGATCCTTTCGGAAACAATGCTCTCATTTGGAACATCTTGAAAACTCGCATCCGGATGAAAACTTGGTACTAGTAGATTAACTCCTCTGACCTTTATTATTCGTGACTTTTCTAGATCTTCCAGCAGGACAACGATCCCAAGCACAAGGCCAAGATCATCACAAAATGGCTCCACAACAGCGTCGATGTTATGCATGGCCCGCTCAATCTCCAGACCTAAACGATCGAGAATCTGTGTAAAGCTGAACGAAGAATGGGTGGGCACAAGCACAAGAAGTCGGACGAACTATTCAAAGCGGTGAAGAAAGCATGGGAGTCGATTCCGAAAGAACGCCTGGAA
Organism: Ditylenchus weischeri; assembly: GCA_029231635.1. Lineage (NCBI taxonomy): Eukaryota > Metazoa > Nematoda > Chromadorea > Rhabditida > Anguinidae > Ditylenchus > Ditylenchus weischeri. Next base: position 56,379 of record JAMRYI010000287.1, read on the forward strand.
AGCTCGTGGAGTCAATGCCAAGAAGATGCCAGGCTGTTATTGATTCTAACGGATATGCTACAAAATATTAAAATGTTGTTTTGGTGCGTTGTTTGGAATAAAATGTTATCGGGCGGTAACTTTTTTCGTGACCTTATTTTTGCATTGTTTCAAACTTTGCGATTTTTTTGCATAAATTTTAAATGAATCTTTTGAACAAAAATACCAGTTTTGTAGAGCGTGAAATTCTCTACAAGACTGTCTATTTCGTTTTCCCTTTCCGTTTGAAAAATAATTAAATTCAAACAGTTTTTCTCAAAAAAATGTGGAAATTCTGATCGGGCGGTAACTTTTTTCCGCAACTGTAATTTGAAAATAAGTATTCAGATTACTTTATTATTCATTATTCAAAAATTGAGCATTTAAATGAGTAAAAAGTTGGGCATTCAATAAATCAAATTTAACACGATTTCTGGGCTTTGCAGATGCCATAGTTGCGTGTGAAAACACACGTTCGATAGGTGAGCTTGTTGCAGGGATAGTCAGAATTTTAAGTGCTAGGGTAGCGATGTCCTTCCATTCCGTCTTTTCGGCACTTTTATAGTTACCGCCCCCCCATGCTCGGATTTCTTGAAAAGTGACAAAAAACTCCCGAGCTCATTTTTTTTGGCTCAGCACGATAAAGAAGCATTTCTAAACACTTTCTGAATAAAAAATTATATTTGTAAAAATTTTTCGACTCACACATTCAATGAAAATGGCCTCTTTCTTTTCATTTTGTAAGGTATTTATCACATTTTTCTGCTGGAACTTGGCAAAAGGGCCTCTAAATGCATTTTCAACCAAGAGTCTTGCTCGGAATTATGTCTAAGGTAAGTGAGTGCGCGCATAACCAAACAAACCCTTTGCAACCCCAACCATCCAAACCCCTTGCGCAACGTGGTGTATATTCCTAGCGCCGTATTTTCTATAATTATAGTCCCGATCTATGGGGTGCAGGCTCTAATTAGACAAAATATGGTAAAGGCATCTATCCCACATTTTCTAAGTAAAATATGGTAAAAAAAGCGAAAGTTTGGGTGTTTGGATGAGTAAATAAATAAAATTATAGAAATAAAAATAAAGCACTGTTATTTGAAATATTTCTGATATCACATGATATGGGTTGATATCACCTAAATTTCATTATATGATGTGATATGATAATGATATGATATGGATGTCGGAAATTCGAGTGATATGATATTGATATGACATGAAGTTCAGTGAAATGATGTGATACGTGATATCACCTCATGATATCATATCATATCAGCCATGATATCATAGAAAACCCAGCTCGTAGTCGTACCTCGTACCTCTTATTATTTGGTCTCGTAATTTGTCTTTGAAGATTTCGTACGAGCGGCGTCTTCGGTGACTTGAGACCAAGCAGCAGCAGCAGGCAGTTGAACTCGTCCTCCTTCAGGTCGGCAAACTTGAAGAATCGAAGCTGATGTTTGAGGCGATTGACATAATGGCGAAATTCTCCCTTCTTTTTGACCAAACGCAAGCACTCAAAGCGATCCACCACCAGAGAGCGCGAATGAGCAAATAATTTAGAAAGGGCACTAATGTTTCGTCGAGATTGAAGTCTACCACATCCTTCGGCAAGCAGCTTTTTGCGGTATTCAGCATAGGCTTCGGAGAGCTTAGTCATCAGCAGTTTGACCTTCGTCGCATCCACCATATTCGAGCAGTGCAGTCAAGCGAGAATTTGAAGCGAGATACCCAATTTTCGAATTTGATCGGATCACCATCATCAGAGAAGGATTCCATATCCGGCAATTGAGGCAGGAAGAGAGACAGTAGCGGGAGCATTCGAACATTTCCACCACCAGCGGCTTGTTGTTGGAAGAGAACCATCATTTGAGCCATTTGATCTTGATGAGCCTGATTTTGAGCCACCAATTGCTTCTGAGCTTCGCGATTTTGGTCAGCATTTCTTTTAGCAGATCCAATCCATAGCGACTGCGCCAATGTGTGTCCTTGTGTGAAAGGAATCGAGAGCAGATAGAGAGAGAGCAGAGAGCGGAATAAACGGAAGCTTTATTCCTATAACACAACAATAATGATTTTCTCATGTACGAGAGCACAATAGCCTTGACCACGAAGCGTAGTCGTTTCAAGACAATAATATATTCGAACAAGCACACAACAAAACCCATCAAACAAACTACTTTTTTTTAATAGTATTTTAATAGTGAAACCTATCGGTTAGTAAGCTAGTAATTTAAATGGATTAACTAATTAAAAAACTTACATGAATTTGAAACCTATATGAAAATATTATGTAGCATGTGTAAGTCAAAACTCATCGGGTTATGAATGTATATAATTAAATTATATTCGCAGGGTGTGTGGATCCAAAATGGCATTCCGTGCGCAAAATAGGCCACAAGTTCACCTACTACCAAAGTGTATAAATACAAAAAATAAATTGGTTTTTTACTTTCTACGTTTCATGTAATTCAGGTTTTGGAGTGCACCCTGATAAACAATGAGCCCAAATGGGTTGTAAAAGGTCGGTGTACATCTACCGTAAAACTTCCAAATTATCGTGCCTAAGCGATAATTATAAGTTTTACGGTCAATATTTATGCAGTAAAATCTTATTAGAGCGGCATCTCTAAAAGTTCATTTTTTATATTAATTTTTAAAATATTTTACTAAATGTGATTAGCCAATCTAGTCTAAAAAATAACGAGAAGTCTGTTTTTTTTCTCTTCGTTACTTGAAAAAAATTCTATAATGTCAATAATCCTGATTGCTGCACTTTAAACTACTTTATTCAGAAAATACCTTTTTTAAGAAAATAAGGTATCCTAAAGAAAAAGGCAAAACAGGCAGAAACTTCAGTCACCTTTCCGCTCCCGGCTGTGAATCTTTGTGCAAATACAAAAAAAATGTTAGCATTAAAAAACTGGCGAAAACGGAAACTTTGCGTTTTTGGTAGACTGACAAATAAAATTTTTGAAAATTTCACAAAAGCTGGGAGAAAAAAAAATTGTCGCACCCGAGGCGGAATCGAACTTGAGTGATGCCGATTTAATTAAGTTTGGTTGACTACCGTATTTCCTCTAATAGAGCCCCGGGGCCTTTTTTTTGGATGCCCGAAAATCGGAAAATTTGGAATTCGATCTCGAGATTTTTGGGTGCTCAACTAAAATCTGAAAAGTGCAATCGGTAGAGCTCGTGGGAGCTAAGAAAACGCGTAAAACAGCTGTGTAAAAAATTGACTCTGGGCTGAGATATAGGTCCTCAAAGTTAGGGGGGGGGGCTCTATTAGAGGAAATACGGTATATTTTGTTGATATTTTTTTCACTTACTTACCTGAGACGTGATTCTAAGGTTGGGTAATGGACAATTGTCCGGATAATTGTCTTGACAATTGTCCGGACAAATAGGGACAAACCGGATTAGCAGAAGGTAGTGATTAAGGACTTACTACAATATCTTACTACAGTCATCCTGGAGACTGTTTTTTACCATTGTTTCGTGTATTTTAGGGTATAAAAGTAAAAAAAAACCTGTTTTTGGTAAAGGAAGGCAGTTTTTGGAAAAAAACAAAGTTTTCACTACATTTTGACTTTTCCTTTGTGATCCAGTTGAAAAGGTTTAGTCAAGCCTAATGTTGTCGGCCCTTCGACAAAAAAATGTTGAAAATTTTTCGCCTTTCGACGTAAAAAGTCAGAATCTAAGCGTCGAGTCGGCAACCTCAATCAACCTTCAACAAAAGATAACAAAGGCGCCTTCTAAAAGTTCTTCTTTAGGAAGCCGTTACATCGAGGGTTAACTGTACGACAATGATGACTGTGCTAGAGGGTTAACTGTACGACAAAGATGACTGTGCTAGAGGGTTAACTGTACGACAAAGATGACTGTGCTAGAGGGTTAACTGTACGACAAAGATGACTGTGCTAGAGGGTTAACTGTACGACAATGATAACTGTACGTGGGGTAACTGTACTAGACATTATTTAATTTACAAGGGACCACAGGCGCCTATCGGCGCCTCTATAGTATACTAAGGAAGCAGAAAAACCATCCTCCAGGCCTACCCCAAAATCCTCCAACTCCAATTTTGAGGGACCACAAAGGTTTTTCTTTTTCGAAGACATTTTCCTGGGTCTCGGCATAAAAAGACGCTGAATTGTCTGAAGTTTGGGGTTCCGTCGAGACATTGCCGAAAATAATCGGAAAAATAAGCAAAAATGGCCTGAATGTGGTCAAAATGTCCATTAAAAAGTAGGACGGACACATGCCAAATACTATATAGAGATTCCTTGTTTTCTCAAAGGCACTTGGCAGAAAGACTTTCTGAATTCATATCTTAGCATGAGTATTACTAGAATTCTTCAGCCTATTATATCTCTGGTTTCGATTGAAGCTGTGATAAATCCTATTTGTCCGAAGTCCTACTTGTCCGGAAAATTGTCCTGTTTTCTATTTTTCCGGACAAATGCCAACCCTACATGATTCCGAGGAAGACTCTTGATCAAAAAAACATATAGAGACTTTTTTGCAACGGCCCATGTTTAAAAACATGGTAATACAGTCAAAAAATACAATTATCTGCTTTTTTCATTTTGCCAAAAAAGTGGCCCCTTTTTGTCCCCTTCCCTTCCTTATAAAGTGCGGTGCATAATTATACGACCACCCCTTGTTTTTCAAATTTCGGGACTTTTTGAAACAATTCTCAAAATCAGCTATTACCATTTGAAAAGCTCGCTAAAAACGGCGGTTTCAGTACAGAATCCAGATGTGACAGCAGTTTCAGTAAATTTTTTTTTGCAAAATATGATATTTTGCCGGTGCATATCTATACGACCAGTAGCATCGACTTGCGATATTCTGATATTATTCGACAGTTCAGTGAAATTCTTCGCGTTAAAAAAAAAGGACAAATCAAAGCGTTATCTAGCGTTGGAGTCGGTACGAAATGTGTTGTCAAAAATTTCCTCAAGAATCCGCAGGGATATGGTGTCAAGAAGCGAAAGGGTCGAAGAAGAAAGCTCGGCAAACGAGACGAAAGGCGAATTTCGAAGTAGGCAAGCAGTTCTACAAAGAGTGCAAACGATATTAAAAAGGAATTAAAGCTTTGAGTTTTTATCTTTAGCCTTGATATGTTTTTACTTTATCATCGAGCCATTCAGGTGTCAAAAACTACTATTCTTCGGTCTCTGTGGGAAAATCAAAATCGTGTGCATGCTAAAATGAATCCTGCTCCTCGTCACAAAGATGGTCGGCTCAAATTTGATCGCAAAAATATGGGTCGTGATTGGAAGGCAGCTAGAAAAGAATTTTTAGCACTTTTTTGCCATTTGCCAATTTTAGGTCATTTTATCAGATGAAAAGAAGTTCAATTTGGACGGCTACTGGAGCGATCTACGCAAGGAACCAAACTATTTTTCAAAGCGCAACTTTGGTGGTGGAAGAGTTATGGTCTGGGCAGGCATATCGTTTGTGGGTTCCCCTTCTCTGCAATTTACTTCGTCAAAAATGAGAAAGCCGGGACTACATCAACGTGCTCAGGTCAAGTTTGGTGCCGTTTCTCAGTCACTTTCATCGTATCAGGTTTACCTTCCAACAGGATAAAATATCTATTCATGTGAGCAAGGAAGCGAAGAAGTGGGAAAATCATAAATACGAGGGACTGTGCAGTTAATTGCATAAAAGCTTAGGTGGTTTACCGAGCAGAGTATCGTTCTCCTCGACTTTCCTACGTGCTCTCCGGATCTGAACATCATGGAAAATTTGTGGGGAATCTTGGTTCATCTTATCTATCACAACAATCGTCAGTTTCGCAGCGTGGATGAACTTAAAGCAGCAATCATGGCAGCTTGGCAAGATCTCTCTCTCGAGGACATCCAAAATATTGGTGGAAAGCATTCCAAACAGAATCTTTCAAGTTATAAATCGTTCTGGTGGTGCCACAGACTATTGAGCTTCCTTTCCATTTATTGTTATGCTGTCGCGAGCGGCCACGGCCACCAGCTCGTGAATTGGAAAAAGGGGAATGGAGGGGATACTTGATCCCACTCCCTTTGGATCCGCAGGGAATCGCCTTAACCAATAGACCACCAAACCTCAGGCTGGGAAAGTGAAGAATTTTGTAGACATCACTTGCGTCGAAGACGCAACAATGCATCGATATTGTTACGATTTTATGGGACTAAAGAGTTTCGTTCATAGTGGTCGTATAAATATGCACCGGCAAAATATCATATTTTGCAAAAAAATTTTTTACTGAAACTGCTGTCACATCTGGGTTCTGGGGCCTATCCGACTAACTTGACTTGAAATTGAAATTTGCAATTGAAATTTGAAATTGAAATTTTGAAATATTTTACCTCAAATTTTTTTTCCTATCCGACTAAATGAAATCTGCAATTTTGCAATTGAAAATAATTTCAAAATTGCATGAAATTTTGTACCCACTGTGAGTGGGCAACAGTTTTTGAATATTTTTTTTGCTATGGTGTAATCTTTGTAAAAGTGCTCTAGGGTCAACTTTTGGCCGTGAAAACGATTTTGGGGGTCTGTGGTATAAATTTGTGGTCTAATTTTTGACTTTTAGCCATGTCTTCAAGCTGCGAAATCTCAGATGAAGAGTTGAATGTGCGTCAAATGAGAAAGCGTGTGTTCAGACCGAGAATTGTTGTCAGTGATCCAACTCAATTTCGAGAAAGATTCGGCCTCACTTCTCGACAAGCAGATGTACTTCTCAACATTCTTGGTGAAAAATGCGAAATGATTTCGCAATTGAAATTTGCAATTTTGAAATCGTTGCAAGATTTCACATTTCAAATTTCAATTGCAGATTTCAATTGCAATTTCATTTGGTTGGATAGCAAAATTTCACATTTCAAATTTCAATTGCAGATTTCAATTGCAATTTCATTTGGTTGGATAGCAAAATTTCACATTTCAAATTTCAATTGCAGATTTCAATTGCAATTTCATTTGGTTGGATAGCAAAATTTCACATTTCAAATTTCAATTGCAGATTTCAATTGCAATTTCATTTGGTTGGATAGCAAAATTTCACATTTCAAATTTCAATTGCAAAATTGCAAAATTTCATGCAATATTTCAAAATTGCGTTTAGTCGGATAGGCCCCTGTACTGCAACCACCGTTCTTTAGCGCGTTTTTCAAATGGTAATAGCTGATTTTAAAAATTGTTTCGAAAAGTCCCGTAAGTTACTACAGTCTGTATAACTTACCAAAAATGTATAAGTTTAAAACAGTTAACTACAGATAATCGTATAGTTAACTATACAGTTGACTGTACAGTTAACTGCACAGTTGACTTTATACTGCCACCTGTACAATTTCTTGTTATTTCTGTCCGATCTCTCACCGCCAACCGAGTTGACTGTACAGTTAACTGCACAGTTGACTTTATACTGCCACCTGTACAATTTCTTGTTATTTCTGTCCGATCTCTCACCGCCAACCGAGTTGACTGTACAGTTAACTGCACAGTTGACTTTATACTGCCACCTGTACAATTTCTTGTTATTTCTGTCCGATCTCTCACCGCCAACCGGAAAGTTTTTCGGAAAACTTTCCGGCTAACTTTCCAAATTTTTTCTGTCTGGACAGATTAGCAACCCTGCTAAAAACCCATGATACCCCCTGTGGATCGAATTTTTTTTCTCAGAATTAAAAAAACTCGCCGCTTTCTCAGGAAATCAGGGTCGACAAACACAAATAGGAGGTTATCTCGGCCACCTGAGCACACTGCGTGAAGGGGTGGGGGTTGGATTTAGTGCAACCTTGAGTTTGACTGTATCTAAATAGTTTTCACACTCCAGAATGCCAATCTAAACAGCTGTCTTTAATCAAGCAAAAAAGTTTGTTGCCCAACGAGTTTGTGCAGCTAGATGACAACAAACACGATGATGCTAAGGATAAAAACTTCTATGCCAAATACTGTGATCCTCGCTTTGGAGTGGTCGACTTTGCTAGTAATGCAATTGGCATTATTGAAATTTAGGTTTCAAGTTGTGATAATTTTTTAATTTTCAGATGACAAGAAATACAAACTGGCGGACTATAAGGCTAAATTTGTTGAAGTAAATTTTAAAAATTTTCATAAATATAGTCAACCCTGCTATAGTGAGGGACACCCCTCGGGACCGGCCTTAGGGTGTCACTATGGCTAAAGTACACTATTTGGGGTGACCAAAAATGCGTTTTTTCAAGGTCGAAGTATTTTTTAGGCCCTGAAATCGTTTTCCAAAAAAGTGTGGGAAGGACAGTTTTCGACAACAAAAATTTGTTTGCCTTGGTTCCCTCTATGGTTTTTGGTCATTTTTTTATTTATTCATTTCTGTTGAACCCAAAAAGATGGAATTTGAACACAGTTTTGCTAACTGGGGCGTTCTGTATAAAGAAACCCTGGTATGCATATGTTTTCATGTATCCAGAGTCCCTTTCGAGTGATTTGTGTCTAAGGTATGTGGGTGTGCGCATCTCAGCCCCAAGCCCCCTGCGCCCCCGAAGGGGTCAGGGGGCTTGAGAGCTTAAGATGCGCGCACTCACTTACCTTAGATATGATTCCGAGCAAGACTCATGATCAAAAATGCATAATAAGGCTCTTTTTGCCGAGCCCCAGTGACCAAAACGGAGTAAAATATCAAAAATGATCAAAACCATGGGGAGGATCAAGGCAAACGAAAAGTGTCACTATGGCGGGGGTCTAGTCTAAGGCATTTTATACAAAACCAACGAAATCGCTTGCAAGGTGTCACTATAGCGGGGGTTGACTGTATATATTCAGTAGCTTTTCGATTTAGCCGCACAACAAGGAACTAAAGACTAAATACGGCGTAGGACCATATTACGAAGAAAATCTGCGCTATATGTTCAGGCACAATGTATATTCTCTGCAATACCAAGGTTTGTAGCTATCATTTGACTCATGTTAAATGTCATATAAAGCGCCTCCAGACAAGTTTTTCTCTGACTTTTGGCCAAAAAAATTTTAGTACTTTTGATCCCATGGTTATTTCTGACTCACAAGGAAACCTTCCAAACTGTGAACCTGAATGCAAAAATTCTGACAATGATCTCTTTAGATCATAGCCAATAAGTTCGCGGATGTTTACAGATGGTAATTAACACTTTTATATAGGTTTCTAACTAGGGTCGTCGGGCAGGGTTGTTAGCGGGAATTTTCTTTGAAGCCTTCACCTTCAGTTTAAAGATTTTACCACCGACTCCTTCGCCTTCACCTTTAGTTCAAAAAAATTTCGTGTGAAGCCTTCACGCTCACTCCTTCATACAAACATTCTTTTGGCCATCTTCTGAAGGATCTTCACGATCAATAAGGTCCTTCAATAATCATCAAGATCATAAAGTTTGGTGTTGAAGTTTCTTTACTACAGTCTCTTTACTTTACTATCTCTTATTCTTATTTCGAACCGATGACTGCTAGTTGCTGGGTTTGTGGGCACTTTTTCAACAGGCTGTAAAATTTTCATTTTCCGCGTTTGAGATATTCTTTTTAAAGTGTTTTGTAGAGAAAGGCAAAATCTACAAAACAGTTCAAAAAAAATGTCTGAAATGCAAAACTTGAACATTTTACAGCCTATTGAAAAATTGCTCACAAACCCAGCAATAAGTCGTTGGTTCGAAATAAGACCACCCCTGACAAACCTATTTCTAACAATTTTTTCAACTGTTGTTGCCACCGTGATTCTTATCTTTGCTGTAACCGCTGTTAGTATCGGGTTGTCTAATAAGTATTGCGGGTATGGATGCATGGTGGGTGTTAATAGTTGAGATATGCACACCCACATACCTTTGGCACAAATCACTCGAAAGTGACTCCGGATGCATGAAAAAACATGCATACCATAGTTTCTTGATGCGGTACGCCTCAGTTTACAAAACTATGTTCAAATTCCATCTTTTCAGGTTATCCAGGTGCCCTTTTGTGGTTTGACATTGGTCCCCGAGGCAAAAAGTCAAATTTTTGGTCAAAAAAAATCTAGAAAAATTAAAAAGTGCTTGTTCCTCTTTGTGATTTTATTCAATTTTCTACCAGAAACTCCATAAATTTGCAGGTTGCAAAGATGGCAACAAATACTATGCTCCTAACACTATCACTAAAATAGTGTTGCCGACTGTGGATGTAGGTGATTTTGTAAATTGTACTTGACTAATACATGATTTGCAGAAATCCGAGGGTTATGCCCTATTCTGCAAAAGTGAGCCAGACAACAATTTTATAGCTGTTTACAAAGGTTGGCAACCGGACTGATTTACAACAATTTAATAAATTTTTTAGTGCTACCTTGTGTGTATTTCGGCAAAGAATACACTTTTAATTCCACATTTGTGTATGGCCATGACTATTTGCAGTGTTTTTTGGATGGAGAAGTCAAGAAATTAGGTTTGAAAATTTTTTTAAAGCTGGTTAAGCAAAATTTTAGCAGATTTTTATTCAAGGGTGTCAATACAGGAAGTCTAAGCCAATAGTGCTGGCTGGAGAAAAAATAATGATTGACGAGGAAACGGTAAATTTTTGTTGACAATAAATCTACGATGTTAGCGAATTTTAGATGTTGCACTGCGAGCGATTTGCCTCTGGCTATTTTGTCACCTACAACCGTAGGTTTTTTGATTTAACAATATTCACTATTTGAATATGATTCAAAAACGGTTGAAATACTTTTCGACCCTGAAATGGCGCCTTTTCTGCCGGAAATGTCACTTTTCCTGCGGGAAATTCGAAAAAGCTTTTGTTTTCGGGGGTTTTCTCATTACTTTTCAATTTTTTTGACCAGCGTGTAGCCCAGGATCTCAGCTTTCTTACAAGCTATCAACTGACTGAATGAGATTTTCAAAAGTTGGAGGAAAAGGTCTTTGAGCAGAACAAATTTTTTTCCAAAAATTTGGTCCCTTTAATTATTTCCCTTTATTTGGTCAGTTGAAAATGAGCTTCTTAAAAAATTGAAAAGTAATAAGAAAACCCCCGAAAACAAAAGCTTTTTCAAATTTCCGGCAGGAAAAGTGCCATTTCCGGTAGAAAAATCGCCATTTCAAAGTCGAAAAGTGTAACAACCTTCAAAAGGTGTTTTTTAAAGGACCATTGTAGTGAAAAATTATTAGAAGTCCTTCTCGTTTGAGATTTTAATGGGACTCAAATTACTGCGTCTAAATACACACATATATTTTATATTTATTTATTTATTTATTTATTTATTTATATTTATTTATATTTATTTATATTTATTTATATTTATTTATATTTATTTATATTTATTTATATTTATAAAAGTTAATCTAAAATTGTTTCATGGGTGTCAGAATTCAAATATAAAACTAAAACTGAACAAATAATTGCATTAACCACATTTCCGAGTTGCAAAATTTTTCATAAATGAGAATTGGCACTCCATTAATTGCTGGGTTTAAAAATCGAAATTTTGACCACACAATTTACGATTTGAAACCCATCGGTTAATTAATAAATGATTATTTTGGTCATAGAGATTGGTCATAAAAAGACAGTCAAAGGGAAAAAAGATATCAGAATAATGCTTGTTGAATGTTGTAATGGTATTGGGAATTTCGACTTCCAAGAACAAATGATTTAATTGATCTTTAGTTATTTTTTAAAGTAATTTATAGTAATCCTAATTTAATATACATAAATATAACATTAGCTACATAAATACTTTCCAGTTTGACTCGAACTTAAAGTCGAACTCGAAGTACGTGAACACCTTCCAGTTCAAGTACAGATTTTTGGCTACGTGAACACCCTTGATCTGAACTCGAACTGGAAGTACGTGAACAAACCATTAATTTAACGGTATTCACTATTTGATAAATGATTCAAAAAGCCTTTTTAAAGGACCATTTTCGAGAAAAATTGAAAGAAGTCTTGCCTGAACAGACATTTTAATATTGAGATTTTTAATGGGTCTTTTTATAAAAGTTGGTTTAAAATTGTTTGAAAAATAATTTGAAACCCATCAAATAATTGTGTTACCTTCATTGCTGTAAAAATTCTATTCTGCAGCTCATTAAATTTTTTTGTTAAATTTATCAATAATCAAATTGACAACCATGGAAGTGTCGAGCTGGTTAAGGCAAGGCTATCTAGACAACCCAACATTTGTGATCACAGAGAGGGTACTGCAACAATGACTTTGACGAATATATTTTTGACGAATATAAGAATTTTCTAGTAACTAAACCGATTGGTCTCAAAATTAAAATTAACAATAGCACGACCACGTTAAAATGGTCGCTCTTGAGTCAAGAGTCTTGACCATGTTGACCACTTCGTGGTCAACATATTTTAAAATATATTTTAGACTTGAAACCCGTCAAGCTTTTTAATTTTAATAGTTCTGATAAAAAAACCTACCTGTGGATTGCCATGTGAGACGTTAGAAGCAGGTGTGCTTGCATACGTTTTCATTTACGAAAACCTTCTAAAATATAAGTCACATAATTATTTATTGCAAGACAAACGGGAATATGTCAGTTTTTTCGGCCCACATTGAAGAATGTTTGCTGACTTGAGTGGAATTTAAAATTTTGCAGTGACTAAAATTTAGGAGATCGTCTTCACTACTCTAAACGAATAAAGTGTTTGCCACAGGGTTGGAAAAGCTGAAAAAAATGTGTTTCACTTTCAGAAGTTGTCCACTTTTCTCCATTCTTTCATTATTGTGTACAGCGTGAAATTTTAATAATACGCATAGTTTAGTACGCAAGCCCGTTTGAATCTGAAAAAAGTGGAATCGAAAAAAATTTTTGCGCGAGTTCAAATTTGAATTTCCAATTAATGGCAACGGCAAAAGTTTTTTCATTTTAGCTCCAAAATGTGAAGATGATCTAAGAAATGAGCTGAGCTATGGATCAGTCTATGAAGGCAGCACAGGATTGTACAGATGCTCTGGAAAAAGCATAGGTTTAGTCAGGGGAACACTCAAAGTGACCAGTAAGTCCAAACCCAGTAAAGTAACCCAGTACAGTACTAAAATTGGTTTTGCATTCAGACTGTGTGTACAGTGGGCTGTTCATTCCACTAAACCAGTGTGTTCACATAGGAAAGGGAGTGTACTATCGGTGCTTGGAGGACGTGTATGGCCAGCCTCAACTCGACAAACGCGCAACCTATCAGGTAAATAAGGGACTAACGAACTGGTTAAATGTATGCAGGGTTAACTTTTAGGATTGTCGGCATGAACAGCGCAGTGAAATAGCCTACTCCAATGGAGATTTTCGTGCCCATAGAAGTTTCTACCCGACTCAACAAGTGCTTGAGGGATCATCAGTAAGTTTTTGCGGTCAAAACTAGACCTGGGCTAGGCCGCCATTTTTTTTTCACTCCGGCTCTCGTGGCTTCTGCTTTTGCATTAAGTAGATGTTCTTGACGGATTCATGTTTAGGAAAATTTATTTTTACTAATAAAAAAGTCATTGAATCCAAACTCACTGCAAAATTTCAAATTTCATTCAGGAAAATAAAGGTCGTAGTGCGCAGAACAGATAAATTTATTTATCAGATAAAGTACCGATCGATTTTTTTGATATACAAAATTTATCTGATAGATTTTAATTTTTATATATTCACGGAAAAATAAAAAAATTGGTTTCACTGTGAAAAATTTGTGAGAACATTTTAAAATAAAATTTGGGAGATGCTAAATTCAATTCTGGAAACCCATCAAACATTTTTATTCCAATTGTTCTAATTATTTTCTTATAATGAAACCTGTCTTTTAGTTTCCCCGATAAATCTACCTATCCGAAATTTTATCAGACAGATAAATTTTATCTGTTACTCGGTTTTAACTCCCCCAAAATAGCTACTCGGTTTTACAACCGGCGCAAGATGCCAGCACCTCTGTAAAAAATCTTTCATTTCAGCTAGCACCTCTACTTCCCAAACACAAAGTCTTCCTCAGCAGTAGGACTGAGGAGACTATTGAAAGGTACGAAAGAATCCGAGAGAAAGACTACTATCTTGAAGATGACTACTACGAAGAAATAAAAATTCACCACCACCATGGAAAAGGCCGGTCTAAGCACAACTCAACTACATTTAGCTCATCGTCCAGTGGAGGTTCTAGTTCCGGGGAGGACCAAGGATCCATTTCCCAAAGCTCTGATGAAGAGTGTGACTATGAAGGCGTGGAAGGTGGCAGAAGGGAAACCGTAGATGGTGAAGATGAGGGAGAAGACAGCAGCAGTAGCCAAAAAACCAGTGATTCCACTGAAGAAATAATCGATGAGACCATAATTGGTGGTAAGGGAAATGGAAAAGGCAAAGGACATGGAAATCATGGATATGATGGCCGCTATGGAGGGGGAGGAGATGGTGAGGCAAAAGTTTATTACACCAACTCCCTTCAAAAACGAGGTTTTACAATTTTTTTATACGTTTTAGTGCATGAAACGCATAGTCGACAAATTTTTTGGTCATAGAAAGCAATTTTTTAGATTTTTTTTAATGAATCGGCACATATGCGGGGTTGTCGGAGTTAGTCTTATGTCGAACCGATGACTAGTTGCTGGGTTTGTTAACACTTTTTCCAGAGGTTGTAAAATTTTATTTTTTAGCGTTTCAGATATTCTTTTTGAACAGTTTTGTAAATTTTGTATTTTCTGTGCAAAATACAGGGTGGACCAAGAAATTCCCCTGATTTAAGAAGCTCATATCTTTTTGTAGGAGCCACATTTTAAAATTCTGTTTTTACAGATAGTCTTAGAATCCTGTAGGATTCATTATTCTGCTAAATTCACGAAACAAATTTTTTGGCCAAATTTGCCTTGGTTCCTCCCCTGTCAAGAAAATACCGATTTTTTCACTTTTCGTTTTTCAGTGAATTATTTTCTTGACAACAGGGGGGACCAAGGCAAATTTGGTCAAAAAATTTTTTTCGTGAATTTAGCAGAATAATGAATTTTACAGGATTCTAAGACTATCTGTAAAAACAGAATTTTAAAAAATGTGGCTCCTACAAAAAGATATGAGCTTTTTAAATCAGGGAAATTTCTCGGGCCACCTTGTAGTTCAGAAAGAATATCTGAAACGCTGAAAATTAAAATTTCACAACCTCTGGAAAAAGTGCCCACAAACCCAGCAACTAGTCATCGGTTCGAAATACTACTATTACTGCCTCGACAACCTACACTTATGCTGGTCCTATTGCACTGCACTGACACTTTTGACGAAATGTTAGCCAGCTCTATATCCTAGCTGCCAAATTTGACAATTTCAAAAAGCCCATATCTCTGCGTAAATCGCTCTATAGCAGATCGTGCGAGCGGTTTCGTGATCAGCTTTACTAGAGCTATCTTTTGGTATACAAGGATTTTTAATAAGCCACGGTAAGGTCGTGCACTTCCCGTGACAGTATTCTAAGTGTTAAAATGTAATTTTTTTCTCTTAATATATTTTGTTACGCTTACATTGGCTGCAATCAACTTTCCGGTTTTCCTGATTTTGGCCCCGTACTGCAGAAGAGCTTGATGCGCATTTTTTAAATTTATAACAGTCGAATCTGGACAGACCGCCATCGCTGGCTACGCAGATTTGTTGCCGGTTATCGGGAGGGCGGTTTATTGGGGGTGCCGTTTTCTTATAAATTTCGTTCACCGGGCCAAATCGGGTGACCATCGGATTGCAGTTTAACGAGGGTCACGGTTTATTCAGGTTTGACTGTATATACTTTACTCATTTTGATTATGAGTCTTACTCAGACTCATCTCTGGGGTAAGTCTGTGCGCGCTTATCTAACTTTTAAAACTGCAATCCTCCATCGGGCTTCGAGTTGAGAGGCGCATATACGCGTGCCTCAGACATAGATTCCGCGAAAGTTACTCTGGATGATAAAATATGTTTGCGGTATATGCGGTAGGCCTCAGTTGACAAAACTATGTTCAAATGCCATCTTTTTTGGTTTTTGAGGAGATCCACATACCCTTTTTGTTCGAATTACCTTGGTGGTTGGTAGGTGCGGGAGGAGAAAGCTGGGAGCGGGGGATAGTGGCGGTCGGGGGGAGGGGGTGTGGTTGGTTGGCAACCCTAGTTAAAACCCTCTTTTAAGGAGAAGCTCATACGAATAAATTTAGGCAATGGTGGTTCTCGAAGAACCAGCCACTCATCGGGAAGAGATGATGATAATTCGCACGGCAAAGGCCATGGAACCGGAAGTGGCAGTCAAGGTGACAGAGAGTTCCATGGTAGTGGATCTGGTGGCAGCCATGAAAATGGTGAACCAGGAGATAGTGGTGGTGAAAGCAGTGCTGAAGGCTCTCACGGAGGTGGCAAAAGTAATGGAGACTGTGACCAGGTAAGAAGTGGCGGTGGAGAAGATGACGGAGGCTCCCATGGTAATGGACACGGATCCGGAAGTAGCAGTGAAAACGACATGCATTCTCATGGTAGAGGGTCTGGTGGTAGCCATGGAAATGGTGAACCAGCAAGAAGTGGCAGTTCTGAAGACTCTCACGGAGGTGGAAAAAGTAGTGGAGACTGTGACCAGGTCAGAGGTGGGGGTGGAGGTGGTGGAGCAGGAGATGACGGAGATGTCCCGGGCACTTCTGGCAGAGATGGTAGTTCATCCAGTGAAAGTGGTGGGGATGGCCACTCTCCTGACGATGATACAATAAAGCCACATGGAGATGATGACATCAGCTATTGCAGTGGAGAAGGTGGAGGTGGTAGTGGAGCGCATGGAGGAGGAGCAGGTGGAGATGATAGTGAGTACATAGACTCACATTCCCATGGAGATGGCAAAGGTGGTAAAGGAGGAGGTGGAGATGGCTCAAGCAGTGCAAGCCACCTGAATAAGCCTGGACATGGACATGGCGCAGGAGGAACTAGCAGTGAAAGCGGTGAAAATAGAGGAACGCCAGTGATACTTCCACCTCCACAGACTTCTTCAGGCAGTGAAGGTAGGTATTTGAAGGTTTTATGAGTTAGTCAGTCGCATTCTAAAAATAGTTTTATGATTTGAAAATTTAAAGCAGTATTGGGTCGGAAATTAAAAAAATTTGAACTTTTTTGGAAAAAGAATAAAGATTACTGTGTCCCTCGTCAAAATATCAAAACATAATTTTGGAATTTCGAATAAGCCGCTGCTTCTAATAAACATGGTCGACGAAGATGCGTAAATCAATTAAATCGAGCTTTGACTCTAATAAAAAACAGTCATGCATCTTTGTAAAACCCATCATTCATTTTAATTTTAAATTACATTGTTTCTGTGCTACTTCCAAATCAATTAGAGAAAGATTGCCCACAAGTGTTTAGTAAAAGTTGCTTTGGGACTGTCATATCGTGGGTAACAAGGGTGCACCGGAAGTTCCGATTTCTGATTTTTTCTGGGTTCCGATTTCCGAAAAAATGAATCAAATTTCGGAATTTTCGGAACAACATAGACTATTCTGATTCGAATTCAAAAATGCATTTTTGGCTGCCATATGTCACTCTTTTTTCCGCTGCTTATTTCTCTTGATTTTCATTTATTCATCTCATTGCTTATAATTTTGAGTATGTTTGATGATTGAACTGTTAGATTTGATTGAAATAAAGCATTTTATTTTTGTTCCGATTCCGAAATTTTCGGAGTTCCGATTCCGATTTCCGTTGCGATATTTTTCGTGTTCCGGTGCACCCCTGGTGGGTAGGTTTAATTTTATTGCATTTGGACATGTATAAGGTTGTCGGAAAACTAGAGCACAGCTGACACTTGATTAAATTCAATTTTTTGTTAACTATATTATAGCCAACACTTAGTGTTAACTGTAGCACAGCTAACACTTGATAAAAATACAAATTTTTTTGTTAACTATATTATAGCCAACACTTAGTGTTAACTGTAGCACAGCTAACACTTGATAAAAATACAAATTTTTTTGTTAACTATATTATAGCCAACACTTAGTGTTAACTGTAGCACAGCTAACACTTGATAAAAATACAAATTTTTTTGTTAACTATATTATAGCCAACACTTAGTGTTAACTGTAGCACAGCTAACACTTGATAAAAATACAAATTTTTTGTTAACTATATTATAGCCAACACTTAGTGTTAACTGTAGCACAGCTAACACTTGATAAAAATACAAATTTTTTGTTAACTATATTATAGCCAACACTTAGTGTTAACTGTAGCACAGCTAACACTTGATAAAAATACAAATTTTTTGTTAACTATATTATAGCCAACACTTAGTGTTAACTGTAGCACAGCTAACACTTGATAAAAATACAAATTTTTTTGTTAACTATATTATAGCCAACACTTAGTGTTAACTGTAGCACAGCTAACACTTGATAAAAATACAAATTTTTTGTTAACTATATTATAGCCAACACTTAGTGTTAACTGTAGCACAGCTAACACTTGATAAAAATACAAATTTTTTGTTAACTATATTATAGCCAACACTTAGTGTTAACTGTAGCACAGCTAACACTTGATAAAAATACAAATTTTTTTGTTAACTATATTATAGCCAACACTTAGTGTTAACTGTAGCACAGCTAACACTTGATAAAAATACAAATTTGTTTTGTTTACTATATTATAGCCAACACTTAGTGTTAACTGTAGCACAGCTAACACTTGATAAAAATACAAATTTTTTTGTTAACTATATTATAGCCAACACTTAGTGTTAACTGTAGCACAGCTAACACTTGATAAAAATACAAATTTTTTTGTTAACTATATTATAGCCAACACTTAGTGTTAACTGTAGCACAGCTAACACTTGATAAAAATACAAATTTTTTTGTTAACTATATTATAGTTAACACTTAGTGTTAACTGTAGCACAGCTAACACTTGATAAAAATACAAATTTTTTGTTAACTATATTATAGCCAACACTTAGTGTTAACTGTAGCACAGCTAACACTTGATAAAAATACAAATTTTTTGTTAACTATATTATAGCCAACACTTAGTGTTAACTGTAGCACAGCTAACACTTGATAAAAATACAAATTTTTTTGTTAACTATATTATAGCCAACACTTAGTGTTAACTGTAGCACAGCTAACACTTGATAAAAATACAAATTTTTGTTAACTATATTATAGCCAACACTTAGTGTTAACTGTAGCACAGCTAACACTTGATAAAAATACAAATTTTTTTGTTAACTATATTATAGCCAACACTTAGTGTTAACTGTAGCACAGCTAACACTTGATAAAAATACAAATTTGTTTTGTTTACTATATTATAGCCAACACTTAGTGTTAACTGTAGCACAGCTAACACTTGATTAAAAATATATTTTTTTCTCTTTACCCATACAAAAATTCTATATGAAATTTGAAAATTTCAAAAAGTTTTGAATTTCTCCCGAACCAATACTCAAAAATCAAAAGACTAATAATACCAGTGAAAATTGTCGGAACATTTCATTAATCCTAGCACGCATACTAGCTAAAATCCTTAACCAGTTAATCCAAAATGTTGCTGTAAAAACTTTTGATTGATATTGCTTATTCGAATCAAGCCTAAACTAAATTGACTAATCGAAGTTCAGAACATGGCCATCACAAACCTCCGTCTGGACATCCTGATTCCAGCAGCCAACAAAATCCACCTAAAACCTCTAGCTCTGGTAACCATGAAAGCACAAAAAGAACACCGGCTAGCTCTAGTAGTCACGAAAAGACTAAAAAACCACATCCTAGCAGTTCTTCTAACCATAAAACAACCAAACCCAGCCATCCTCCCCACCACACAAAATCCCCAGACGCCACTACTAAACGACCTTGCCGAAGCAAGCCCGATCCAACCTGCCCCATGTGCAAAATTTGCAAGAGGAAAAACAATGATGGAGATGACCAGCAGGAGACCAGGACTAGAGGCAGCAGAACACAAACTGACCAGCTGGAAGAGAAAAGCTCCAGAAGCCGAAAAACCGAGGACGACCAAGTGGAAGAGACTGAGTCGGAAGAGCAGAGAAGGATTAGTGGCGGTCAGACAATAACCATGGAAAAAATAGTAATGGTCAATGGCAAAAAAGTATACCACAAAACCAAGACGGCATCCAACAAATGGCCTAATAATGGGGAAGGGCAAGCAATAGATGAGAATTCTTTAAAGTTTTCTGGAGAGACTAACGTGGCTGGAGGTGAGGTAGGTGAGAAGCGAATAGTCATTAGAACGATTACTAAGAAGCATTCCACCAAAAAGGAGAAAAGTCAACACAAGAAAAAGAAATCTAAGCGTAGTAAACACACAGAAGTTACTGAATAGACAGGCAGATAATGAAAATGATATGCGATTTCACAGTCAACTTAATTTAAATTGGATGTGTGAATAAAAAAAATTTTGCATGTGAAATAAATACAGTTAACGCTGTATAGTGTGTATTGCCCAGAACCAGCTCAATCGGGGTGCAATTCACGACGGAAGCATCATAGAGCTTGTCACATAGAGAAATCTTTTCGCATCCAGTCAAATTGCGGATGGACATTTTGCTCGAAGGTGGTTTACAATTTCGCGGACCCTTAAACACGGTACACAATATTTTCATGTGGTTTTCACACATTTTATATGCCTATATTATTAGCTTACTAATGCATGGATTTCACTATCAAAATTTTATTAGAAGAATTATTGGGTTGGTCAAAAATTATCCGGGATATTTTATTAAGACTTATATTTTATCAATGTTGCAATCATATCAGAAAGTCTATTTTTTCCAAAAAGCCATATCTCAACACTCAGATTTCCAAAAATTATTCTGTAAAGTGGATTTTGTAGCTCTAGAGCTGCGCTACAACTTAGTTTTAAGATGTTGCTAGATCGTAAAATCCAGAATAAAAATTTTGACCAGTTAAAGTGATGAAAACGCTCGTCAATTTCTCAAAATGACGTGAGCCGACGTTTGCAGCCAAATGGTAGCTTACCCAAAATAATCAAGCTAAGATTAATATGCCATTTGAAAGAGGAGATGCAGAGCTACAAAATGGTATGAAAAGAGAATAGATATGATTGCAACATTGATAAAATATAAGTCTTAATAAAATATCCCGAATAATTTTTGACCAACCCAATATAATCAAAAGTATAATTTTGCTGCACAAATATGCTGCACACCATCAAACAATTTTTCTTCATTTATTCTAATAAAATTTTAAAAATGAAGCCTATTTATTAGTTAGTAGAAAATGTAGCCAAATTAAAAAGTGTGAAACCCACACGAAAATATTATATACCATGTTGATATTATATACCATGTTGAGACTTAGAGATGCGCGCCCCCAATCACCTCAGAAACTATTGCGAACAATATACTAAAGTATAACACACTCATCCCCTTTTTTACATACAGCAGCCATGTGAATTGTTGGATGTGTAACTATATTAATGATCATTAATGACCATTTTAGGCAAAAAATATTTTTTCTCAAATAATCGGCCGCGCCCTAAAAACATGTTTTTCGTACTAATTACGACCTGATAAGTTCAAAAAAGTGGTCAAAAAGCACTTTTGCGAGGGGGCGGTATAACGAACTCCGGCCAAAATGACCGCTAGAATCTAGCAAACATTTTGGTACTAAAAAGCTTATAAGTTCATATAAAAAAATGAAGACAAGCAAAACCAAGTCACACAACAGCGTTTTACCTGACCTAACCTCCGTAACACTCAGTTACTTGACTTGATTTTGCTTATTTCTAAAAAACTTTACATAAACTTAAAGGTTTTTTACTACTAAAATGTTTGCTACATTCTAGCAGTCATTTCATTACATGCTCTACAAGAACATGCAATATAAAAAATTCACGTGATAGGGTCCTCGAAATCGCACCCCGGTCATAGTGGTCCATTTTTTTAAATTTGGACGGCGTTCCGTCCGCCGTTTCCAAATTTTCGGCCGGCCGTCCGCCGTCCCGTCCAGGATTTAAAATTTTCGCTTAGTTTAAAGCGGATGGACTTTTGCGGCTACTTTGTGGCATTGATTTCTACCACGTTAAAAAAGGTTAAAAGTTAAAGACTCCGGCTTTTTTTCCACCTCTATAAATTAATTCGACAATTCCGACCCGTTCTTTAGATGACCAAAGGTCCTTACCAGTGTTGTTCCGGCGCCGACCTCCTTTTAAAAAAGGCCCAGAATTCGCTTTACGACCACTAGTATTGGTAATTTTTTCAAAACTTTTTTCCAATCTGAGAAATGGGTCCATATGAAACCGTTTTTCTCTAATTATGCGGCCGGCCGTTAAATTTTCCAACCAAGTCCCACGGAGCCGTTAAATTAGAGAGAGCCGGTAAATATTTCAACCCTTGAAAATTTCACGCAGACAATACAATGACATAAGATTTTATTGAGATAAAATAGTAACCAACATAATCAAACGCCAAACTCTTCTTCAGATTCAATGGAAGCATCACTAATTTTGCCGTTCTCTTCATCCTTCTCCTCTTCATCCGGGTCAAAATTTTCAGCGCCGGCGCCGACCAAAATTTGTCCCAGCGCCGGCGCCGACCAAAATCTTTCCCGGGGCAGCGCCGGCGCCGACCAAAATCTTTCCCAGGGCAGCGCCGGCACCGGCTCTAGAGCCGGAACAACACTGGTCCTTACGACCAATTTTACGCAGAGAATAGACAGGCAAGAGTCTAAATAGTCATTTTAACACAATTTTATCACAAAGTAGCCGCAAAGTTCCCAACCCCCTTCCCCCTCCCTCCTCTTCTATGGTTCTTTGATGAGTTTCAGAGTTGAATTTTGAAAAGAAAAATGTAGAATTCAAACCTTATGAAATAATATGCTGTGATTATTTCTATATAACAAACTTATTAAAATATGCCAAAATAATTGAAAGCTTATTAAGATTAGGCCTTGTTAAAATCTTTTTGGTGTGAATGTTAAATAGTAAATTGTGCATCCCATCAAAGACAGCAACCAAAAAAGCATTTAAGAAACAAATATAAAAATCTGGGTAACGAAAAATGGGATCGTCGGCTATATTGTTGACTGAGAGTTGACTGTATTGGGACAGTTAACTGTAACGCAGTTTGCAAAAGTAGTAAGACAATATTCGCGCGCATATCTCAACTCTATCTCTGTCGTTCGAAAATCTTTTTTCTCAAAATTTAAAAAACATTGTGCTTTATCAGGAAATCATAGTCGAGAAAACCAACGAGGTTATCTCTTCCACCTGAGCTTTCTGTGTGGGAGGATTGCAAGCAACCAAAATTTTTTGAAAACTTATTTCGGCGTCAAAAGTAAACTGAAAATCTTTAAATAAAGTAAAAACAAGGCTCCTACAATTTTACCGCGTTGTCCAGAGTTGTCGGAGGTAGTCTTTTTTCGAACCGGCGACTAGTTGCTGGGTTTGTGAGCACGTTTTCAAGAGGCTGTAAAAACGTTTTAGAGATTCTTATTGAACTGCTTTGCACAGAAAAGCAAAATCTGCAAACAGTTCAAAAAGAATCTCTAAAACGATAAAAATGAAGTTTTTACAACCTCTGGAAAAAGTGCTCACAAATACAGCACCTAGTCGCCGGTTCGAAATAATACTACCCCCGACAACATCAGTGCTTTCACGAATAATGGACCTGAGGCTCCCTCTTTTTCAAGTCATCACAAGAAATTCAAAAAAAAAAACAATTATATCCTGTTTGATCTTTTCGAGTAATCCTAACAAAAATGCTTCCCATCCGGTCTGCTGTACTTACATACTCGTAAAATTGCCTTTAACTTGATGTAGTATTCGGTTGGCTCATAAGTTCGTGTACGTTTATACGTAACAGACCATATTTATGTATGGGTTACAAAATTTTTTATAAATAAGAATTGGCACTCAATTAACTGCTGGGTTTGAAAATTAAAATTTTGACTACACAATGTACTGTTTGAAACCCATCGGTTAATTAATAAATGATTATTTCGCGACGACCATTGAAACTTAAATCTCAAAGACAAGTAGAAAATTTGAAATTTTCGCGAAAAAATCATTTATTAATTAGGTTATAAGAAAGTAGCTTTTTTGGGGGGTATAAGCTAGTATGGTCAAAAAATTATTTTTCGAGTTTAACACCCCGAACGGACGCAGGGCGTTTGAGGCTTAGGTATGCGAGAGCACTTTGGCACTTATTTACTTGGGGGGACGCATTTTTCACTTATTTGTAAATCATGTTTAAACGACTCCCAAGTAACTTTTATATGCTAAAAACGATAAGAAAGGTGGTTTTCGTAATTTTTCTACATAAAAAATGGATTTTTTCCAAAAAAAATTTTTGACAAAAATTTGACATTTTGCCTTGGGGGACCAAGGTAAACCACTTTATGTAAAGGTATTATACCCCGTTTTGGTCACTGGAGCTGGTCAAAAAGACTCTCTAAATGTATTTTTGATCACGAGTCTCACTCGGAATCATGTCTAAGGTAAGTCTGTGCGCGCATCTCTAACTCTCAAGCCCCCTCTTTGGTGGCTTGGAGTTGAGATGCGCACACCCACATACCTTAGACACAAATCACTCGGAAGTGAGTCCGGATGCATGAAAAAAGCATGCATACCAGAGCTTATTAATGCGGTAGGCCCCAGCTGACAAAACTATGCTCAAATTTGATCTTGTTTAGGATATTCAACTAAGTAATTTTTTAGTTTCGCTTAGCTAAAAAAAGCAATGGAAAAAATTTTTTTTTTGAAAAAATCCATTTTTTATGTAGAAAAATTACGGAAACCACCTTTCTTATCGTTTTTAGCATATAAAAGTTACTTGGGAGTCGTTTAAACATGATTTACAAATAAGTGACAAATGCGCCCCCTCCCAAGTAAATAAGTTCCAACACTTTTTTTATTTCGAGTCAATCTGCGCTTCAGAATTTCGAAATTCGTTTGATAAAAAAGTTATGGCCGAAAAAATTTAAAAATTTTGAAACACCCTGATTGGCGAATCACCCTCAAAATATTTAACTATCAAATTAGCCATCGAGCGGTTAGCCACGTTTACTATAAGACATCTTTCACGGCTTCTTTTTTTGAAGACTACAAAATAATGCGGTTTATAAATTCTTGTTGTTCATCTTTTTCCTGGAATAATGCTGTATAATCAGCCGAAATTTCTCAGCATCAATATACACAAACCCCATTTTCGGCTTTCAATTCCTTTAATTTATTGTTTGTTCCACTATTTAGATCTCTTGATATTTTGTAAAATAATACTAAGACAGTTTTTTAAAGGACCCTGTCTTTTCCTTATCATGGCAATTTGGAAGATTTGAATGTGCGCGGAATCTTTAGAAATGTTTTTTGTTTGCATTTATTGGCTGCATTGGTTTTCGGCAGTAGCATTTTCGAAAAGCGCGAGTTTGAAAAATTTCCCCTTTTCGGCGTTTCCTGTTTTCGGCATTTGCTGCTTTGGGTAAAATAAGTTGGGCTTTTGCCGTTTTGGGACAAATTATTTTGAAGATTTTCGGTTCTCGATAATATTTTTTTTAGAATTTTTCTGTTCTCGAAATAAATAATTCGGAAGTTTGGAAATTCGCTAGTATCGGGGACTTCTGTCTTCAGTCTCTTTTTCGGATATCCTTGTTAGATGTCACGCTGAAAATCAAAGCAAAGTATTTTTTTTCTGATTCAAGAACATTGGTGATTCCGGTTGATAAGAAATTTCGATTTTACTTGCCCAAACCCTCAAACCTGATTTGTGTAACATAGGGTCAGGTGGATATACACCTGGATGACTCGAAAAAAAATATAGTCAAAATAATAAACAAACGATTAATTCTGACGTGAAATCATGTAGGGGAATTTGGGTTCATATGGGTTATGGGGACCACATTTTTAAAATGTTTAAAAATCATCTCTAGGGTATTTCCTATACGCTAAAATTGACTTTGCACTTAATTTTGCATCGTTATGCCTCAAGGAATGTTTCAGGAACACATTTTTAATTTATAGTGGTTTTAAGGCATATTTGACGGATACGGTATGTACCTTAGACACAAATCACTCCGAATTCGCTAGTAGCGCCGAAAAATATACTAGTTGAGACCAGCGTTGTTTGACATTGCCAGATCGGACAAGCCGACCGACATTCACTGCACCACAACCGTCACTTACATTGAATGAAAAATAACGTTAAAAATTTAAAATGCAAACAAAAATAATAATTTGAAAGTATTATTGACAAAATGTTACAAATGTATGTAGTCCCGCGCGCATTCAAATTTTTGAAATTGCTATTATAAGAAAGAGACAGGGCCCTTTAAGGTGTCGTATTTAGGTGAATGTTTGCACCCAAACATTTGTTAGCCCTGCTGTTGCTTGGAGCATCGTCCAGATGGTCTAATGCTGGCTCTCCTCTAATTATACATGGTTGACTTTGATTTTGATTTTATTTTTGTTGTTACAAAAAAAAAGAGACGACGAAAAATCGGAGAAAGAGAAAAAAATGGAGAAAAAAAATGAAAATGTGAAACCCATCAAACGTTTTAGCTGCATGAATACTTCAGAAATTTTTTTCTGCCGCGCCAATGTCTTTCTGACGGGCCCCAAAAAAAAACAGTAAGAACCTCTGGCCTCAAAATTAGAGTTAAAAGTTCAACCCTGCAAGCAATTCCATCATGCAATTTTATTATTCAAATTAAGACCTTTTTTCCATAACGCAGTATTGGGACACCGGAAAATTTCTGCTACGAATCCAAAATGACCATCACTTTGTGATGGGTGGCAAAACTTTTTTTATTGACAAAAATTACAAAAAAAATTTGATGGGTTGTACATATCGAGTTTTTTCTCTGAAAAACAAAACTTAATTTTGAAAGTTATTAAAATTTTTTGTAATTTTTTATGAATAACAAATCTTGCAATTCATCACAAAGTGCTCAGGAATTTCACCACGTCTGGGTGCATTGCATCAGAGATATATCCATTAATCACGGCCCCTCAAAATTGAAAAACATAATCACTTTAGAATTTTTGCGCCAAATACAAATATTCAAAATTTGTCTGAAATTTTAATACATTGAACCCAAGCCTGTACAAGGTTTGTAATTTATTTTATTTCGACACTTTCTGAGTAAAATTATTTTTTAAACGCATCCTCACATCCAGAGCAATAAAATGAGCCATCACTTGCCTTGAAAATGCGAAAATTTTAGAGATGTCAATAAGGATTTCGAAAGATATGCCAAAAAAGTCATCTGGGTTTGAAATTATAAATGACCTGACTTTTGAATTCACTTTTTAAAATCTTTAAAAAGTGGGGCTGAGGCATGATAGAGCAGTAAATTTTCTGCGTTTCTGTATTAGAAAAATATCCGAAAATACAAATTTCCTGTGTTTCATACAAAAGTAAGACAAAACCCTTATTTTACACGTAAAAATGCCAGTCGTTCTCTTTGGTTAATCTCTAGTTTCTGAAATTTGAACTTTACAAAAATCGGCTCAACTTCTCGCGTAGCTGAATGTATATGGTGTATACTATATGCTGAAAAGACCGTAGTTTTGCACTTTTTGTCCGTCGTTTATGTCGTTCATTTATGTTCGTACTCTCAGGTGCTCTCTCGAAAATCAGTTGTTTTTGTGTGATAAATGTTTCGGAGTTAGCTAGTACCCCTACAGCTTTTGGTGTCTTTAGACTACCACAGCCTCATTTCCTCTGTTCATTATTCAGGCGCATCCACTAGATCTGCAGTCTGCTGAAGTGTTTCTTCTATGGAAATGACTGCTAAAGTAGAGAAGATCGTTTCAATGAAGTGTGCCAAATGCAATGCTGCAGCTGAAAGGACTGGAGATACTACCAGGTCGGATTTTCAAGCTGAAGGGTCATCGAAGGTGCTGGTATGTGTTTGTCTTATGCTCATTTAACAATAGTCGTCTTTCTTTAGAGTAAAGCCCAAGGAAGTCAGAAGGAAGTAGCTAGATGTGGTCAAGAATAATTGTCTATTTAAGTTTTCCGTATCGCTATGTTCTTTGCTGTAGCAAATAAAATCGTTTTCCTATGTTCCGTTTCGTACCCATTTGGCAGATGACGTACACTCAAGTCTTCCAAAGTTTCATTTTTCCTGATAATTTTTCTTTGCATAAGAATTTGATTTTGCGTACAGTCGAACCTGGCTAACCCGTCACCCCTGGGGACCAACTTGAGGTGACGGGTTAGCCAGGGTGACGGGTTACCGAGGGTGTAGGATTACAAAGATCCTACACCCTCGGTGTAGGACAAGTATCGATAAGAATCGTTGATTCGAGCAACTAACAATTCAACCACCCAAATCAGACGCTAAACAGTAGGGAAGAAGTCCTTGATCCTACTTTGCTTCTGCGACTTCCTTTTTGCTCTTGATAAAAGACCTCATCCAAGGCGTCGCTGTGATGAAACACAAAAGGTTAAAAAAAAATTGGCGAAATTTGAAAACTTTTCCGCAATATGCTAGGTGACGGCTTATCAAGGGTAATTTTCTTTGTTGATTGTAGATGGTGACGGGTTAACAGGGGTGACGGGCTACCGAGGTGACGGGTTGACGGGGGTAAGATTAACGGAATTTCTTTCTCGGCCAACCAAATTTTTTTGAAGTGGCGGGTTAGCGGGGGTGACGTGTTACTGGAGTGACGGGTTAGCCAGGTTCGACTGTATGAATTTCTTGGCCGTTGAAAACCAACCCTAGAATATGGATTTGATTCGCATCGGTAAAAGGTCGTCTGACATGGTTTCATTGTGTTGAATTTTGGTTGAAGACTGTATACTGTATTGCATGTAATTCCTGCTGAAAAAACTAATTTTTCATCAAAATCTGCATTTCGTAGTCAACAATCACTGAGCATTTTAGAAAATATAGAAAAATGTTTTTCGAAAATCTTGGCGTTTTGTTTATTTCAAACTGAACGTAAATTTGATTTTTAAGGGGCCGCGTGAACAGGGTTCGCAAAGGTATTGGTAAAAAAACTGATTGCTGAAATGATGGGTTTCATAACACGTTATTGAACAGCATTTAAAATTTCCATTTTCTACCTTTTAAAAATCGCTTTTTTACTCATTTTGTAGAAGAGTTTTTTTCTATGCAAAAAAATCAAAAACGATTTCTAAAAAGCCAGTAATAAATATTTTAGAAGCTTTTTAAAAAGTCTAATGAAGCCCATCATTTCACCGATCAGTCGTTTTATCACTACCCTTGCCAAACCTATTAGTAGAGGGGTTTTGCTATCCGGGCTTGAGCCGTTTCCTCGCTCGGTTTTTTTTTGAAAAACGTAATAACATTACAAATTTTGTCCCCGCCAATTCAAAAAAATTTTCCGAATCATTGAACTTCTGTACAGATTTTTCAACTTGGTTTCTAACAAAACTATACCCAAAATTAAATTCTAGGACTTGTTTTATTAGGAAGCAAGATAAAAAATCTGTACAAAAGTTCAATGATTTGGAAATTTTTTTGAATTGGTGGGGACAAATTTTGAAACAGGTGAGCATGCCCCTTTAATTTTATTTACCAATCGCAGGACCTTGCCAGAAGAACTTCTACTACTATGAAAACTACGCTTCCTACAAATGCATTGATGGCAGGAAAGTGTTGCAAAGTAGGGCTATACAGTCCATTATTAATTTGAGCTGATTCCCATCTCCTAATTCAGATTGTGTGCCAATGAACGAGCCCAACTCGGAGGCTATAGCCATCAACTCCACACTTATCACAACTCATTTTAGGTCGACTAAAACTTGATTTTGGACCCCACTTGGATATACTCACCCCATAGCAACTTTTTTCAAAAGTGTTTCCAAGCATATCGACCTAAAATCACCTCAGGAGCTCAAAAAAGACATTATTTTTGAGTTTTGGTCTATAAAAAATTGAGTTTTCGGCACTTTGAGTTCTCGAACATATGACTATTTCACCATGTTTTTCAACATGGAACTTGGAAAAAAGAGCCTCTAAATGCATTTTTTGATCAAGAGTCTTGCTGGAATTATGTGTAAGGTATATAGGTGTGCGCATCTCAACTCCAAGCAACCAAGCTCCCTGCGCCCTCGAAGGAACCCACCAAACCCCTGTGGCTTGGAGTTGAGATGCGCACACCCATATACCTTAGACACAAAACTATGTTCGACATCTTCCTTTTTACACAAAAGTGGCCTCTTTCTGGTCCCATTCCACTCCAATAGAGCCCTAAATCCCTTCAAAAATGGTCAAAATGGTACTTTCAGGTGGCCCAAAAACTCAATTTCTTATTGACCAGAACTCAAAAAAATGTCTTTGTCTGAACTCCTGCGGCGATTTTAGGTCGATATAGGTGTGCGAAAGGGGGTGTTGATATACCCAAGTAGCGCCTGATTTTGTTATTTTACAGATAATGTAAATATTCTAGATCAATATGTGTTCAATATGACAGCAACAATGTGCAATTTATGCGAACACGTTAGTCCTTATTTTAAGTTTTTTTATAAATTTTTTTTCATTCAATTTAAGATTGTGTGGATAACACTGTAACTAATTTCTAACTTTGTAATTTTGGTCAATAAGATAAAATAAAATTTGTTATTTAATGAATATTTGACTGAATTTAAGGAAGACATGCCAAAGTTTATGAAGCCAGGTAAACGGTATCTTAAATTTTTTATTTACGAAATTTTGATTTAAGGTTCTGAAAATGATTATGCGGTAGTTTTTTTGTTATTTAATTTAAAATAAATTGTTTTTCTTCTCGAAATAGTTAATATTTTGGACATTTTTTAAATTTAAGTTTTTCGCTGTTTGGCAACATCTGAGGCCGTTCTAATACACAATGGCCTATCCTGCGTAAAAATGAGAAAAATTGCGAAAACTTCAAATTCCACTCTGGAAAAGAATTATTCAAATATCCAACTTTTCCGAAAATAAGACCCGAAACTAGGCTTGTCCAATCCGAATATTCGGGAGCAATGTTTGCAGTGCAAACATTTAAACAACTGTATTGTTGACTAAGAGTTGACTGTATTGCGATGGTTGACTGTATTGTTGACTGGGAGTTAACTGTATTGGGATAGTTGACTGTAGCACAGTGAGACAATATTCGCGAATATTCGCGGCTATTTCAATATTCGCGCTGATATCCCAACTCTATCCGAAACCATAACTCCGAAAAATGTTCAAAAATAAACCAAACTAAAAAAATAATTTAGAAAATGACAATCATCTGCAAATTCGACAAGACAATACAAACATTAGTCAGAATCATCAAGTTGAAGAAAAGTTGGTTTTTAATACTTATTTTCAATTTTCCAAAGTTTTAGTAAATTTTGTGTTAAAATCTATTATTATCCAATCAATTTTTCAGAGCGGAAGATCTGTAAACACAAAAAAGACAAAAAGATTGTATCTGATGTGCTTTACTTGTGCAAACGAAATGCCTTTGTGCCCATAGGTCCACTACATTTTAGTCAAAACTATCAATTATATCTATTTACATCTTTCAGAATGTCAAAGCAAAGATTTCAAGGGCAACTTGATGACTGTGCCTATAGGCAAGCAAAAGGCTGATGGAGGTCAGTCCTTGATCACAATACAGAATTTAAAAGATCTCTGTCACGTATTTAACTTACATAAAACTACAACACATGTTTAGCAGTTCCTTTAAGTATTCACCCACAGTTAGTAGGCGAACAGTTAACCGCGCCCATAGTTAACCGCGCCCACAGTTAACCGCGCTCACAGTTAACCGCACCCACAGTTAACCGTAGTTAGCTTTGGGCGAATAGTTAAGGGTTCGGAAAAGCTAGCTAAACCCTATAGTTGACTATCTTCACTTATCCACGCAATTATTAATTAAAATTATTAATTTTATTAATGCCAACAAAACTCTTATATTGTTGTTTTAAGCAAACTACCTGTATTCTTGCGACCGCATCAAAGCAGGTAACGACTAAATACCGTCACATACTATTCAAACTTTATCACAACAGTAGGCAAAATTGTTTGATGGGTTTAAAAATCAAAATTTGTGCAGCAAAATTATATTTTTGTAGCCTGTTAAACAACGATAAGAATGATATCTACCAATCAGGCATTATAGTACACAAGTCCAAAAAGAAGCAATCTGCGCTCCAAGCCAAGATAGTCGAGACCATAATAACTGTAACAGGTACCGGACGGGCTGTGGATGAAGTAGTGTTTAGGAGAATAAGTGCGTTTGCTTTGTTTTTGAACTAACCTGACTAACAAAAGCTATTATTGTCCATATATTAGAATGCCTGCACTACAAAGAAGATGGCCTGAGCTATGAGGAGATAGAAGTGGACGGCCAGAACTTGATCCTACCAGATGGTAATAATTATGGTTTTAAAGCCCTTCTCAACAACTTACTCAATAATATTAATTTATTAATTTAATAGGGACCAATATAATTTGCACCAACACTACAGGATATGTCCAGAAAATATACAGATCAGGTTGGAGTCTATACTTAAAAGTTTTTTTTGAACATTAGAAGTCCGATTAGTTACACAGTTCGAACTTGGATATAAGACCACCCCTTGGGACCAGCCCAAGGTGCTCTTATATCGCGGGTAAACTTTGTCCACTTTCTCTGCCGGTCAGCCAATTTTTTAAAAAGTGCTCTTATATCCAGGTCCGACTGTATATATTTTAGCAAATAAAAAATTTAAAAGTTACTGATTTGTCTTCAGCTTACAGTCAACTGTAAAAAGTTGATTGTAGTTAACTGTAGGCAAATAGTTAAGGGTATGGAAAACTTAGCCGAAACTAGTGTTAATGACCGTACTGGAATCCGTCCGGAACCTGGTTTTAAATTCCGGTTCCAACACCATAAATCCGGTCAAGATTCCCTGCAGTGGACAAAAAAAGTCTTTATAATTCCAGCCGGATTTCGGTTCATTCAATAACTGTATACTTTGTCGTACATTATACGAGAAATTCTACAGTTATCAACGTAAAGTTATCGACGAGGCAAAAAGCTGACTTAGGAATCCGAAATCCTAAGTCAGTATGAAAAAACATGATAACTGTAGAATCTCTCTTATATTATACAAGAAAACTTACAGTTATCAAATCCGGAAATCCGGCCGGCGTGCATTTTTTTTGACCCACCGGAATCCCAATCCAGTAAATTTTTATAAATCCGGTACGGAATCCATACGGTAACTTAATGCATCAGCACTAGCTGAACCCTGTAGTTGACTATTTAATAGTAAACTACTGCTAATATAAATATAATTTTGAAACCCTATTTTATAATACCATAAATTTTAGCAAATAAAACAACTGTAGCTGTTCATCAAAAAGGTTTATTTTGATTTTGCGAGTATTTTTTATAAATAGGGTTGTCATAGGGTTGTTGTTATAAGTAGAGTACCCGAAATTTGGCTCTATATGCATTCGCGCATCTAGAGAAAAAAACATGGCTTGGTCCGCCCTGTTTTTTTTTTCGAATTTTTTTTCCAAAAGTCACAAAAAGTTTTTATTCACACTTTTTAATTATTTTTACGCAAAAATTTTTTTCGGTAAAAAAATTTCCTAAAAATTTATGCCTTGGTCCCCCAGCCTGATTTTTTTTCGGTAAAGTGTTTTTTCTCCTGAATGTCTGAAAAAAGTATTTTAATGCACCTTTTCGTGCCAGAAATATATAATTTGCCAGCAAATATAGAAGGGTTCAGCTTAAAAGTCTACCTATTGTTATTACAAAAAAATGAACAGGGGGTCACCAAGGCATGTTTTTTTCTCTAGATGCGTGAACGCATATAGAGCCCGAAATTTCGAAGTCGGGTACCCGAATTTCGGGTAGGACTCAAAATTTTTAGGTCGGGTACCCAGACTGAATTTGAGTTCAATTACCCCAAAATGAGTATCCGACTCTACGACCCTATTTATAAACGTCTTTATTGTTTAGAATGTGTTGACCCATTAAACTCGTCTAATAAAATCCAAGAAGGAGGCAAACACACCTTCAATGGCAACCAATATATCTGTGTCAAAGAAAGATCATTCCTACAACTGAGGCTCATAGGTAAATTAGGTTGTTCAATAAGTCTTGTGATAAAAGGACTCGATCAGGGGTTAGATCGCGAATTTCTAAAATAAAGGCATCTAGTGTCAAAAAAAAAGCAATTTGAAGGAATTTTCACCAAAATAAAGGCAATTTAAAAGAATTTTCACCAAAATAAAGGCAATTTAAAAGAATTTTCACCAAAATAAAGGCAACTTAAAGGCATGTTGTCCCTATGCTTCAAACCCGAAAAAAATCAACAAAAAATAACTTTATTGACGAACAACATATTTCTCTCCCCCCTTTCCTGCTTTCAACAACTCTTTCTGCCCAAGAAAGTAGTCATAACTTTCATAACATTCGTCAAAATGTGCATCTATTTTCAAAAAAAATTAAAGGCAAAATTTTCAAATTAAGTGCAATGCCTTAAATTAATGGATATAATCGGACTCCTGGACTCGATGGGTTTCAATTTTTGTGTTATTTCAAAAAAAAAAGCCGAAACTTTTTAGTAGGTTGCAGAATAGCTTTTAGATATGAATAAACCCAACAGAATTGTTTGATGAGTTTCAAAATCATGGTATATAAGTTCTGAAACCCATCAAACAATTTTGGATTAATAATGCGTAAACCTGTAAAACCCATTAAAGTGTTAAACAGCACAGTCGTCTTAGTACAAGACTTATTAGACATCCCTATGGTGATACTTACTTTCCCTACGAACATATGTAATCAAATAATTGTTCTAGGATGCACTAACTCCAAAGGTGGACCCATGAAGTTGAACCAAACATTTGGAGATCCTTTAGGTTTAATTAAAATTTAATTGAAGTAATAAAGTGTTCTCAACAATTTAGGAAGCGAGTACCAAACATGTGATGCCCAGGAAGGCTTAGTGACATATTATGGTAGGTCCTTCTATCCTACATATCTTTTCCGCCGCTCTGCTGACATACTTTGCCTACCCATGGAGCCGCTTTTAACTCAATGTCGCTTGCTAGACCTCGCTTTTGTTGCTTTTCAAAATGTTTGGTGTTTCTATGGATGATCTTCATAGGAATTGGTTTTTTTGTCTGCTTGGTGTCTTTGCCACTCCGATGAATGATAAATTTTAAAAAATCTTCACTTCGTAAATTTTTCGGTGAACTTACTTCTTTCTCTTTCGCTTGGCGTTTTCGTAAGCACTCTAAAACAGGTACGTTTTGTACTAAAGTAATTATTTTTTCGGACTTACCGTATTTCTTCTAATTGCCGCACATGTGCGCTTATTTTTCAATCACCCGAAAATCGGAAATTTTCAAATTCGATCTAGAGATTTTCGGGTGCTTATAAGATCTGAAAAGCGGAATCGGTAGACTCGTGGGAGTTAAGAAAATGCATCAAACAGCTTAGCAAAATATTCACTCTGCTCCGAGATATAATTCTTTAAAGTTAGGGGTGTGCGGTAATTAGAGACTGTGCGGCAATTAGAAGAAATACGGTAGTTTCCCTCCTGCCCTTCAAAAATGCGATATATTTCATGTTTCTCTAGTTTACCGGACTATTCCTTGCTTATCGAACTTCTTGATTTTGCTATAGTCAGTCCTACGAAATTTATTTTTGCACATTGGTCGCGACTCTTATTTTGGTATATGTTTCATTAAGCTCTAATCAGACTCCGGCGTAACACGTAACACCGAAAATTGTACCCTGACATATTTTTTGTCACACTTCCGTCTTAAGCTTACACATCTAGTGCAACTTTGCGCAGAGAACCCGAAAAAAGAGATTATAAAGGATTGGGCTGCAGAAATTCAACTTAATTCGTACTTGTTTGAACTTGTTTGTTACGTGACTCGATGACTCGCGTGACATTGAGTCGCGTAACAAATGAAATTATGGGGCCTGAATCTTTCCGTTTTCGGTACCTGAAGCATCTTGAATCGCTTTTTTGGGTTATCCGCGAAAAGTTACCCCAGAAATGTGAGCTCAAAATGGAACTGTGACAAATAAAACTAAAAAATATGGCAGGGTACAGCTTTTGGTGTTAGGTGTTACGTCGGAGTCTGATTAGAGCTTTACAAATTTATTTTAGAGGGGCATGCTTGTCGTTGATGGGGATATTTTGAAAGGCGGGTCAATTCAAAAAAAAATTATTTTGAAATGAAAATTTATTGATAACTCTCCCGGCTACAAGTAATGAAAATCACTTTGAACGCTCAGCAGCTTCGGTGGCTCAGTGGTAAAGCAGCGGCGGACTGGATAAATTGGTCGTCAGTTCGATTCCTCTTTAAAGTCAATTCTATTTTAAATTTTATTCTATTGCCAGCTTTAGTTACGTTTTCGTAATGCGAACATTTCGAACTGCCAGGTTCAAATCTCACTGGGTGCACCGCTAATTTTTTTCTCCTTTTATTTACAAGTTTGGTGTCAAAATGATACTCACACTCTTGGCTATGCAACGAAATCATCAGCGGATGCTTTTACACCTAATAAAAGCTTCTATCCAGGCTAAAATAGGTGAAATTTACGAAAATCGACCGTTTTTGTGGTTTTTCTTTAACTGGTTTGATTGAAATTTTGACCCTACCGGAGTATCTCTCTAACCAACCAAGCCCCCTGCGCCCTCTTCGGGGGCGCAGGGGGCTTGGTTGCTTGGGGTTGATATGCGCACACCCACATACCTTAGACGCAAATCACTCTAAAGTGACTCTGGATGCATAAAAAATGTTTGCATACCAGAGTTTCTTTATGCGGTAGGCCCCAGTTAACAAAACTATGCTCAAATTCCATCTTTTTGGGGTCAAGGTACCTTCATTATCTGATTTACTAAGTTATAATAAACAGAAATCAACTGAAAATACCAAAATTCAAGATTAAAAAAAAATCAACTTTTTATTGAAAAAAAAGTAGGTGAAAACACCCTTTTTATCCTGTTCAACGTGTAGGAAATGCTTAAAAATGGTTAAAATGGTGTTTTGAAAAAGTTCAAAAAAAATTTCATTTGGGGGGGGTGTATACTCCGGTAGCGCCAAATTTTCTGACTTTTTACTATAAGTCACACGCTTCATATACTAAAATGTAGCCAAGATTCTGGGCTTTCATTTGAGCTATTATACGGGG
The DNA here is from genome assembly GCA_029231635.1 of Ditylenchus weischeri. Taxonomy (NCBI): domain Eukaryota; kingdom Metazoa; phylum Nematoda; class Chromadorea; order Rhabditida; family Anguinidae; genus Ditylenchus; species Ditylenchus weischeri. The sequence goes on from JAMRYI010000287.1 coordinate 93,434, forward strand.
AAAAACAAACTCGAGTCACGATAAGAATTTGAAAAACACTCAACAGTGTCCGATTCCTTGCCATCCTACCCGGGACTGTCCCAGAACTCTCCAGTATTATTCTTGGAACTTACGTTTTTTTCGAAATTTTAATTTACATGATCATTTACAACCTTATGCTCAAAGTGTAGCTCTGCTTCCTGGCGTCATTTCCAGTATATGGTTGTAAATGATCGTGTAAATTAAAATTGCAAAAAACATCAGTTCAAAAATAATCCCAAATCGTACCCTTCTAAAGTGCTCTTTTCTTTCTAGGTATAACCTTCGCCAGTTGCCTACTTTACTGTTGAAATCTTTTTATTTTATTCTTCATGGAATCCTGACTCTAGAAGTTTACTAAACTCATTGAGAATGAAATAAAATCGGTAGAATGGGTTGTCAGAGGTAGTGTTATTTAGAGCCGACGACTAATTGCTGGGTTTGTGAACACTTTTTCAACAGGCTGTATAATCTTCATTTTTTAAGTTTCAGACATTTTTTTGAACTGTCTTGTAGATTTTGACTTTCTGCGTAAAATATTTCAAAAAAATGTCTGAAACATGAAAAATGAAGATTATACAGCCTTTTAAAAAAGTGCTCACAAACCCAGCAATTAGTCGTCGGCTCGAAATAAGACTATCCCTGACAACCCCATCTGTAGAGGTTGATGAGATGTACAACAGAATACTTATCATTTGGGAGGGTTTACCTTTGTTTTGATGCTGATTTGCGTGAAATTGCAAAATTGCGGCAGTAAGTGACAGTACGCTACAAATGATTGCAATCGATTGCTCGATACTTTTCGGCCTTGGAAGTCAGTAAACTTGCTCAAAGGTAGAGTGAAAAATAGGTTATTCATCTACTGGGAATCGAACCTGAGAGTGATTTGCACCCCCGCCCCTTTAAAAAATGTTACAGAATTTTGATTATTTAGACAAAAGTTGTGCTTACAATGGCACCAAAGTACCATCCGGCACCTACTACATAATCCCTTCTGACAAGTCTTTGAGGTATGTACCGTATTTCCTCTAAAAAAGACTCCGGGGCTTTTTTTTTCAAACCGAAAATCTGAAAATGTTCGAATCGAGCTCAAGATTTATGGGTGAAAATCCAAAATTGAAAAAAGTGGAATCGGTAGAAAAAACGTAATAAATAACTTTTCTTTTAAAATATTGACTCTGCTCCTAGATACAAACCCTCAAAGTCAGGGGGCCTTATCATAGCAGGGGGAATTTTTAGAAGAAATACGGTACACGTCTATATCGCACAAGTTTTGCCTTTCTTATCTTCTTCCATAATTTCAGACCAAGACTGATTTGCAAGAGGCAAAACATGCCTTCTAGTAATTCTACAAAGTCGGATGGCAATCATAAAGGTATCTAAGTTCAGTTTCAACTTTTTAAGCAAATAAAAAAATTTAATGCAGTATATTGGAATGTGCTCAAATTCAATGGTTTTCTTACTATTATATATTTTAATGATGATTATAACAACATATCGGCACAGATTGTGTGGACAAAAAGGGCAATCCAGTGCCCATCAATGGAATAGACCCTGCTTTTGATAAGTCATCCAAAGTAAGTAGTTGTGTTTGCGATCTGTTTTTTGATTGATGGTCATCATATGGTCATCATTATTTGTAGGAGGAAGAAGACAAACTAGTGGAATTTTGCTCATTGCCAGCCAACGGAGGTCTTCTGGAGATTGGAAAAGCACATGGTAGGTGCATTTAGTTGATTAAGATTGGAATAAATAGATATCATTTAGCCATTCCTTGCAAATACTTGGGCAAGACCTACGCTTTTAATGAGTCTTTTGTGGCCGGATTGGACTCTTTGGTTTGTAACCTAAATGGAAAGGTCGAGAAAAAAGGTAAGGTGGATTGTTTCTATAGGTGAATTTTAAATAAAGTCGATTCTCTCGGCTGATCTGATCTATAGTTAAGCCAACTTGATATAGTTAAGCCAACTTGATATAGTTAAGCCAACTTGATATAGTTAAGCCAACTTGATATAGTTAAGCCAACTTGATATAGTTAAGCCAACTTGATATAGTTAAGCCAACTTGATATAGTTAAGCCAACTTGATATAGTTAAGCCAACTTGATATAGTTAAGCCAACTTGATATAGTTGCCAACTTGATATAGTTAAGCCAACTTGATATAGTTAAGCCAACTTGATATAGTTAAGCCAACTTGATATAGTTAAGCCAACTTGATATACCGTATTTATTAGCCGCCCGGGCGGCTTATTTTTAATCACCCTAGGGGGCGGCTTATTAGAGGGGGGCAACTTATTGGAGGGGCTTGATATTTTCAACCAATAGCGCCGCAAAATTTAAGCCACGTTTTTCGAAAATCGGCGCTGGGTTTATGACAAAGAGATGACCGAAAATGCTGTATTTACGAGAAAGCGATAACAGAAAATGCTGTGCTTACAAACAAACAAATGAAAATATCGATCATTCAAAAGCATGGAACTATGAACTGGGAACAAGGTGAAGGTAAGGGGCCAGCTTATTAGAGGCGGCGGCTTATTTCAATCATCCCCTAGGGGCAGCTTGTTAGAAGGGGCAGCTTATATGGGAGGGGGCGGCCTGTTAGAGGAAATACGGTATAGTTAAGCCAACTTGATATAGTTAAGCCAACTTGATATAGTTAAGCCAACTTGATATAGTTAAGCCAACTTGATATAGTTAAGCCAACTTGATATAGTTAAGCCAACTTGATATAGTTAAGCCAACTTGATATAGTTAAGCCAACTTGATATAGTTAAGCCAACTTGATATAGTTAAGCCAGCTTGATATAGTTAAGCCAACTTGATATAAAGTTATCAACTTGATATAGTTAAGCCAACTTGATATAGTTAAGCCAACTTGATATAGTTAAGCCAACTTGATATAGTTGATCAAAGTTGAAAGGGGGGGGGTGGGGGTTGGCGAGTGTTGTCTTATATTAGAGGGGGGTCTTCTATTAGAGGAAATACAAAAGCCAACTTATATAATTAAGACAATGTATGACAAGTCGATCCGTCAGTTGGGTCCAATAATTTTTAACCATCGTTTTTTACAATCTTTTTTTTAAATATTTTTTAACAAAAATTTCCAGTGTTAGGATCAGGCCGATTATTTTAGTGAATAGTAAAAGTTCTGCCGTTCAATAGGTAAAACATAAAGCCTTCACTCTTGTAAAGTACAATTGTTTTATGGAGCTTCAATTTACAAAGACAATCAGCAGAATCGGAAAATTTGCAAATTATAGAAAAAGACTGACAAATTAGATTTTTAATATTTTGAAAAGTTTGTAATTAATGGTGGGAACAGTTGAGGGTCGAACTTGAGATAGTACTTTTATACCGAGACTTAACTGTATTTTATCTGATTTAAGTGTACGATTGAGAAATTGTAGAAATTATCTCAAGTAAATTTAGACCTATAAATACAGGGTGTCCCAAATTTTCGGGATGCTTCCTTTTGGCCATAACTTTTGATATTTCTAACCGATTTAACTCAAATTTTTTGCAGTGTACTCCCACTGTTATAGGCAACAGGATAACACTAAACTTGCCAAGAATATCAGTGATAATCGGTCCCAACCAACAACACACAAAAAGGCCAAAAATCAACAGTTTTCAAAGGACCCTCTCAAAGCAGAGATGAAAAGACCTGTCCAAATTTGAATTTCTTGGCGTTGTGCTTCTCGGTTTTTGTTAATTGTGATTTTTCTTGAAATTCTTCTCTTTCCTTACTGGCGCTTCCTACCTCACTTTGTTACAAGAACGTCTCTTTCCTACCGCTCAATTGCTGGAGGGCTTCAACAATTTCATCTTCAAGCAGGATGGCGCTCCTCCTCACTGGTCTCTCGCGCTTAGAACTTGGCTCAATGTGAATTTTCCAGGTAGACTATCCAACTCTTTTTCTATTCAAATTCAAACAAGAATTTTCAGAACGATGGATAGGACGTGGATCCCCAAACTTGCCGTAGCCTCCGTATTCTCTCCAGACTTGAGCATCTTGAGCTGTTTCGAGTGCACTCTTGTCGCAGTTTTTCTTATCGCTTTTTGTTGTTTTATGGGACGGGTTAGAGCTGTATAATATGGGAAATAATGGGAAAATAATACTTCAATCAAGGTTAAAGCTCATCACTGCTTTTCACCCGTCCGACGGGTAAAAAGGATAATGAGTAAAAGAATTCAAAAATGAAGGGGAAGAAGCACAACGCCAAGAAATTCAAATTTGGACAGGTCTTTTCATCTCTGCTTTGAGAGGGTCCTTTGCAAACTGTAGATTTTTGGCCTTTTTGTGTGTTGTTGGTTGGGACCGATTATCACTGATATTCTCGGCAAGTTTAGTGTTATCCTGTTGCCTATAACAGTGGGAGTACACTGCAAAAAATTTGAGTTAAATCGGTTAGAAATATCAAAAGTTATTGCCAAAAGGAAGCATCCCGAAAATTTGGGCCACCCTGTATTCTAGGCTGTTTCTATGCTCCAACTGAACTGCAGCTGAAGTTGGGCGAAGTGGTCAATTTGGACGATGAGACATTTGTGAGGTGTGAGAGTAACTCAAGTGGCTATGTCCTGACCAACAAACGTAAACTACTAATCACACCAAGCCATAGTCAACTAATTAACTATTTTATTTAGCGAAGATGTGCGAGAAAGAACTGGGCGATGAAGCCCCCTTCGGATCCACCTACGAAGACAGCACGTCCATCAAGGTGTGCTCCCGACAGACCGTTGGACCTGTCAATGGCGTTTGGCAGTTGACGCGTAAGATTCTGGCTTAGGTTTCTTGTATATGGTTGAACAAAGTGTTTTTTCTAGATTGCATCTTTGGCATCATGAAAGTCAAGAAGGTGAGAGAATTGGAATAAGCACTAGCATTAAGTATTGGTAGATTGTTTAAAAAGTTCAGTTATTTTAAAACTTTTTTGGTATTTAAACGTTTTTATATCTAGAACACACATTTTTGGTCAGTTTACTAATAAAACAAAGTTTAAAAAATTTGGATTATTTGCCTAGGTCCTTTCTGTGCCCCAAAAAGTCACAAAAATTTTAGATTTCCGATATTTAACATGTTTGATCTGATTTATATTGAGAATTTGGCTTCATTAAAAAAAGTCTAGAAGTTGATTAAAATGATAAAAAAACAACAATTTTTGTTTTGGCGGGAACTTGAAAATTTGAATTTTTGACCCTACCGGAGTATACCCCCAAATGAAATTTTTTTAAAAGTGTTTCCAAACTCCCTTTATCAACCTGAAATCACCTCAGAAGTTCAAAAAAGACATTATTTTTGTGTTCTGGTCAATAAAAAATTGAGTTTTGGGCATTTTGAAATTTCGACCATTTGGTTGTTTCACCATGTTTTGGTCACTGGAGCTGGGCAAAAAGAGCCTCTAAATGCATTTTTGATCAAGAGTATTGCTCGGAATTATGTCTGAGGTAAGTGAGTGCACGCATCTCTAACCCATCATGCCTCCTTCTGGGGCGCTTGGTTGCTTGGGGTTGAGATGCGCACACCCACATACCTTAGACGCAAATCACTTGAAAGTGACTCTGGATACATGAAAAATGTATGCATACCAGAGTTTCTTTATGCGGTAGGCCCCAGTTAACAAAACTATGTTCAAATTCCATCTTTTTGGGGTCAAGGTACCTTCAACATCTGATTTACTAAGTTATAATAAACAGAAATCAACTAAAAGTACCAAATTCAATAGAAAAAAGTAGGTGAAAACACCTTTTTTATCGTGTTCAACGCGTAGGAAATGCTTAAAAATGGTGTTTTGAAAAAGTTCAAAAAAAAATTCATTTGGGAAGGGGGTATACTCCACGAATTTTTTAAATCACAAGGAGACCGAATTTTTTAACTTTTGTCAATTTTATGACTTCTCAGTAGAAACACCGAAAATGTGAGTTTTAAAGGCTAAAATTGATTTCCCGCAGTAAAATACTGATTTCCTGCAGTAAATACATAAACATGAGTATTTATCGGTGTTTTTACAATTGTAAAATTAATTTTTTGGGATCCACATGTAGCCCTGAATCTCTAGTTTTTAATGAGCTATCAACTGGCTCTATGTGCTCAGAAAAAATAGAGAAACATCTATTTTTACGAAACTACTTTTTGTTTTAAGTGTTTTAAGGTACAGCAAGTTTTAAATGAGTGGTACTTTTTAGTACGGAAACAGTTAAATCCTGTGTAATCTTTCACTGGCGTTTCTTTCGTTGATTCATGAATGTACAATATATACACGATATGAAAATAGGTTGATCCAAATCTTGGGCACCTTGAATTTATTTTCGATTTTATTCGCTTCTTTTCGTCGTTTCATCTCATCTGTCTTTTTAGATGACAGACGATCATTTAATAAATTTGCAGTTTTTGTTTCATGAAGGGCACTCAGAACGACAGGCTACTAAGAGAATTTGCGATGTGTATGGAATTGAATCGATGAACAAGAGTACATGTCATTTTTGGTTCGCAAGATTTCATCCATTTTCATCCATTTATTTCGCTCGATGCAGCACTTTTTGGCTGGCAAAGAATACGCAACAGAAGAAGCAATTTTAACAGATCTGCAAGTTTATTTTGATTCGAAACCGATTAGATTCTTTGTTAAAGGTATTGGGAGATTGCCTGAAAATGGAAAATGTATTTTTGACGAAACTATTTTGTTGAATAAAGATTTTGGAGAGCTGTTTTGTTGATGTGACTTGAGTGATATCTCCGGAATTAGTCTAAACATTGTGATAAACATCATGCTAAAATTTAACACGTTAATTCGAAAATGAATGTACAATATATACACGATATGTAATATTTTCATGTGGGTTTCACACTTTTTTATTTGGCTGAATTATTAGCTTACTAACAGTTGGGTTTAAGACTAGTCTTGACAACCATGTAATTCGTACGCTACGAGAAGAAGTTGACTAGTTTATATCATTGTCGCCCATCGTAGCTCATTTTGTAACTGAGTTCGTTTAGTTTTTACCGTCTTTATACTCCTTAACCGATTTTCCAACAAAATGTTGCTTAAAATTCGAATCGAAGTCAAAAAAATAATGCAAAATGAACACTGAAAATTACTGAGTCTTGAGCTTGTACGTGCCACTTTGAGCCTTTACCCTTTATTCAATGAAGTTGTTGATAGCTGATTTGGTAGCTGAGTTTTAATAGTTTTTACCATAAAGTAACAGTAACCTCATACCGTCCTCAAAAATAAGGTAACGGTTCATCCTAAGGCGAAAGAATAGCCAGACATCACAAATATACAAAATATCATATGGAGAAAATGCAAATTCAATTATCCTATGCCAACTTTGAATAGCGCATCGTGTTCAGCCACCCAAATTTACCCTAGAAACTGCTAAGAACACAGCTTGATAAGTCTTTTATAAAAAAAGTCGATGTCCACTGAATCAGTCTAAATACTATATAAATATTTTAGGGTGAGTGCTTCTTCGCATTTAACAACTACTCCAGATGCCAAGAGGATGACCAACACAAGCCAGTTTATGCTCCAGCCACTTATGAAGAATGCGCTCCCAAACGAGAGGTTTTGATACCTTTTTTCTTACTTAAATTGACTAATTATGCGTTAACTTTCAGGTAACGGTGACCGATGCCAAAGGAGCGGTCATGGAAAAACATGTGGCTGTAATACCTCAGTCTGATTTCGAAAAAAAATCGGTAATTCAATTTGATATTTTTCGGAAAAGCTTTTTCACTCTTTTTAATATAAATTTTTTTCACAAAAAAGTATTAAACAAGTTTATCAAACTTTGCTAAATTTAAAAAACCGTAGATAAGCTACCTTCTAATGAATAGGGAGACCCAGTAATATATTTTTTAGTCATAGTAATATTTTTGATTTGAGCCAAAATCTTTTTAGTTTGTTGGCGCCAAAGTGCCCATGAAGTCACTTGGATCCGATGATGTGGAAGATGAGGATTATAGTCCGGAAGAGTCTGAACCTGAGGATGAAGGGGACGATGAAGAGAATCCCAAAGACAACAACAAGTCCAAACCAAAAGGCAGCAAAACAAAAAAAGTGACTAAAACCAAGGGTAAAAATGGCAGCGAAGAAGAAGAAGAAATCACAACTACCATCACACGCCATAAAAAAGGCAAAAAACCCAGAGGCAATAGAAGTGAAGAAGAAGAGGAAGTGGAATCTGCAGAACAAGAAACTGCCGAAAACGATGAAGAAAAACCGTCTAAAACCTCTGAGACCAAAAAAGTAAAATCTCCTAAAACCAGCAAAGGACCCATGAGAGAGTTGGAAATCGATTTGCCTGCTAAAGAAAGTCCTAAAAGTGAGGAAAATGTGGGTAGTGAAGAAAACAGTACTCCGACCAGCCAAGAAGAAAACCAGGTAGAAGAAGAAATAGTTGAAGAAGAACACATTATTACTAAAAACAAGGGACCTAAAAATCAGGATGGTGAGAGCGCTGAACAGGACACAAAGAAGCCAAGTGGTGGTCAAGAAGGTAAAGAAGAAGTTGAGGAAACGCAGGAGTCAATTTCTAAGAATAAAAAGCCTAAAAAATTGTCTGAAAGAGATGGAGAAGGGTCTCAGGAGACAGAGGACGTAATTTCCAAGCCGAAAAATCCTGAAAAATCGCCGGAAAAAGAAGAGGAAGAGGAGAACACTATCGGCAGCACTTCTCCAATCAGCAATGAAGATCTTGTTAAGAAACCTCTAGACAAAACCTTGGAGACTGCCTCAGATTACGGTGAAGAAAAAATGTCTGATGTAGAAATCAGCCAAAAAGGCAAAGGCTCACCATCAACTACTACTACTGATGAACCATCTGAAGCGGAGGAACCCGGCTCAGAAGAAACCAGCAATTCTGAGATAAAAAAAGTGACCACTACTGATCCAGAAAGCTCGGTGGAAGATGAGGAAGAAGTCCAACTGACAAGCACTACCCCGCACACACCTAATGGAAGGATGGTTAAAGAGAAAAAACAGAAATCTGGAGAAACCGCTCCCAGCCCCGATGGATCTTCTGAAAACCCAAAAAATAAAATTCCTTTTGAGAAAAACTCAGAACAAGAAGATATAGAGCACATAAAGCCACCTGGTCAGTTCTCTATTACTATGACATCTAGTTCTGCAGAGGGACCAATTGAAAAGACAGAAAAAATGGTGATTTCGAATAAGAGCAAACCTGGTTACACTAGCAACCAATCATCCGGAGAAGGGAAGTTACCAGAGGAGTCTCCAGAAAGCTCCCAAGAAGAGGAAAATACCAGCACACTGCAAACACCCAATGGAAGAATGGTTAAAACGGAGGAGAAGCAGGAGCCAAAAGAAGAAGAATCTCAAAATAAGTCTGGTGAAGAGCACAAGAAGAAGCCTAGTCCAGAATCCAAGCACTCTGATGAAGACGGCACAGAAGAAACGGAGGAGACTATTAGTATAACAAAAAATGGCAAACCTGAGAATAGTACTGATGGGCAAGAGGAGGAGGAAATTTTACCAACGGAAGAAATTTCTCCAATGAAAGCACAGAAACAAATACTGTAGTTCATACCCATAAGCCTGAAGGAAAACCCGGCAATAATAATACTGATTCGGCACCTGAAGAAGAAAATTTGCTCGAAGAACCTTCTGCAGAAACCTCGGAAAAAAGCACATTTATAAAACCTACAATAGGTAATGGCCATAAGCATAATAGAAAACTTGGAAATACTACTGACTCCACCACTGAATCATCTGAAGAAGAGAATTTGCCTGAAGAATCTCGCAAAAAACCAACCGCAGAAGACTCGCAAGAAAAAGGAAAAACGACTAGTGGTCCAAAAACAACTGATGAGAAGCAGATTGAAAAAAAAGACGATAATTTGAGTCCAGAAGTAACTTCCAAGCCGGATACATCGACAGACAATTCTTCTCCCAGTGAAATGACTGTAAAGAACACAAGAAAAAACCTGGTCTTAACTCTACTGACAGTTCAGAGGAGGAAACAATACAAGAAATTGATAAAATTCCCAACAAACACAAGGAAAAACCATCGAGCACAGCTATTGACTCTACTGAAAAACCTGGAGAATTTGAAGAAAGGCCGGAAACAGAGAAATCTTCAGAGCATGTAAAACCAAAGAGCACATCCACGCAAAGTTCTGGAGAAGAAAATTCGGTAGAGAAGATAACCACAAAAGCAGCAAATGGAAGGAAAATTGTCGAAGAAACCACTAAACCATCTGAAGAGAATGAGGAGTCACCAGAAGAGCCAGCAGTTACCAAAGTGCCTAAAAAAGGTTTTCCAAGTAATTCAACAGAAGAAGAAAATTCGGGAGTAACAACCACAAAAGCAGTAAATAGCATAAAGATTGTCGAAGAAACCAATAAACCATCTGAAGAGCAGGAGAAGTCACCAGAGGAGGACAAAAAACCTAAAAGGGTATCCTAAATGATTCTGCAGAAGAAGAAGTAAAGCTTACAAACACCAGCATTCCACAAAAACATGAGGGGTCGGAAGAAGATGGAGACAAACCAGACGTGCAAGACCATAACGGACACGATGATTCTCAGCCTGATCCCAGTCCCAGCAGTTCTAGCATAGAAGTTGTGGCGAAAAAGCCAAAAACTAATACTACTACTATCTTTTCCACTGAAGAGCCATCTGAAGAAGAGAGTCCATTGAAAAAAATCGATGAAGAATCAACAGATTTGAAGTCCCAACTACCAAGTAGAATAGTGACAAGGCAAGGCAGTTCAAGGGAATTGAAAATTCCAGCATCTACAAATACGTCTGTAAACCCATCTTTAGCGAAAGAATATTCTGTAGAGAAACATGCTGATGAAACTGATGGGGAATCGACTTCTGATGAGGATAAACCTGAACCTAAATCATTGAAACCAGTAACAAAAGGTGACGGTCCAACGTCAACTTCCGAAGAGAGCAATTCAACGGCTCCGAATCAAAAGGTGGGCAACAAAAACCAAACTTCTTTGCCCAGTAGTTCTAGTAATAGTCAAGAGAGTGGATCTGGTAAAGAGGCCATCACTACTACCAAGCCATCCAATGGACGAACAGTTGTGGAACCGCAGAAAAAGGGTAGGTTGTCATTTTATAAACAAAAAGTCTTGCAAGTTGTTTAAAGATTTTTTACTACCCTTAATACAGTCGACTCTCCATAATGGCATTTTTGGCTGGCTTACAATGAAGGTAGAAAATCGGATGTCGTTAGTCTGATTGTAATCTCGTATTTTTCTTTTTTTACTACCGGAAAATTATTATTTTTTGGATTAAAAATTCTGTCAATAGATAAAACCACTTTACGTGCTGAAAAAATGATAAAACTCCTGAAAATACCATATTTGACATGCGACAACTCCACTGTAAGTAGAGGTGTTTACGGCATCAAAATCCCTCCCAAATCGGGATCCTAATCCCAAAGATTTTGGTGATTAATCCCGATCCCCTTCCGATCGATCTTGATCCCGATCCCGAAAATCGCCAAATATCAATAGTCAACTCTCGTTATAGTGCTACTCTCTGTACAGCGCGTGTTTTCGGCGTGCCCAGCGACCGCACTACATTGAAAGTTAGCTGTGGTTGTAATTGTTTGGGCTGTTATTAACTGTTTTGACATGCCTCCTAGGTGTCTTAGGTTTTCGGAAGTTAGACCAAAAGTCATACAAATGTTCAAATTCTTGAAATTTTTTGACTCATAGTTATTGCAAAGGTCGGGTCAAATTGTCTACAGAAGTGCAAGGTAGATAAATATTACTAAAAAGCCGAAAAATATTATGGGTCGCAAATGTCAAATTATAAGCTCCCAAACTCAGTGCGACAGCATAATTTTTAAGCTTTCTTTTGTTTCTTTGATCTACCAATCCTTTATACCTGTAGTATTAGAAATTAAAATTAGTTTAGAATGGGTTTCAGCCGTTTTAAAAACTTTGTATTCAGTCTCCTAATTTTTGTTTCGAGCTTTATTGGAAACGCAGAAGCAATAAAATTTATATTTAAAAAAAATAATCACTTATATATTTGGTACTGGTTTAGATGATGTGCCCAGTAGAGAGGATGACAAGGATGAAGAACACAAAGTAATTCCTAAACCCAATGATGCCCCCACTGAAAAATCAACTGAAGACAACACTGCCACCACCCCACACACCGGCAACCAATCACCTGAAGACATCTTGCCTACATCAATTGAGTCTGCGGAAGAGTTGAGCAGTAGCACCACTCCTGATAGCTTTGGCAATCCAGATGGAAGACAAATAGAAGAAGGTAGTTCAACTTCAACAACCGAAAAATTTTCATCCGGAGAGCCAAGTAGTGAAGAGCCAGAAGATTTAGCAACTTCTGATGAGACTAGCCATCGAAAACCAAATTCTACTGATACATCAAGTGATACATCAAGTACAGAAGACACCTTGCAGGAAAAGTCCACCACTCCAAATCCGGAAGAAAAGTCCAAACCTCTAAAATCTGAAGAAATTCCTAGTATCACAGACAGCCCACATCTCTATTCCAAACCTTCGAGTGGTGAGTCAGAAAATACAACTGACGAACCTGAACAAGATGAAGATGAAATCTCCAGAAAACCTAAGTCCGCCCTATCCAGCATACCTGTGTCTGAGGAAGAAGATGACAAAGCAACGACTGTGGAGCCTTCACACGAAACTACTGCAGCAGAAGAGTCACAAGAAAAGTCGAAGCCACTAAATGATGAGTCAACAGAAACAACAAACACAAGCCCTGATGTAAGAACCACTGATATACCTGGTGCAAAAGTAAGTGAAGAGTCTGAAGAAGGCAGCGAAACCACGCCAAAAGCATTGAAACCACAAGAAGACATTAGTGAGCAAGAACATGAAACCAGCTCAAAATTGCCTCAGAAAGACCCAAAATCTCACTCAGAATCAGACCAAGAAGTAGATAGCCAAGAAAAGCCTAGCTCCAAACCTCCCAGTGTCCAGCCTGATATTCCTGAAAACAACTCCGATAAGCATGAGAAAAAATTTCCAAGATCTAAACAGCTAGTTGATGTTGACAAAAGCAAACTCTTGCCTGACACATCTTCTTCTTCTTCACACCAGGCTACTTCAAAAGAGTCCACATCTATTACTCCCGCTGCTGGTTTGCCTGATGGAAGACAGATGGAAGGTGACATAGAACCAAGAGAGAAAAAGCCACATGATAAAGAAAAGCCATTAATGTCTGAGGAAGAAGTGACCAACAATTACTCTAGCAGTGAGATTTCAAGACCTGAAAAACATGGCAAGAATTCAACTTCAAAACCCAAACAAGGTAGTAAATCCAGACCATTATCATCTGAGGAAGGAGACCAGGACACTACTGATGAACCTGAAAAAGAAAAGTCCATCACTACAAGTAACTTACAGGACAATTCCAAACCACTGAGTAATGAGTCTCATGAGACAACCACTACGATCAGCCGAGAAAGGATGTCCACCGTAAGCCAAACGAAAGATAGATCTAGCAATTCCGCATCTGAAGAAGCAAACTTGGGCACACCCGGCAAACATAAACATTTAATTATTATCAAAAAACCTAAGCTGGAATCAAAGCCATTGAGGAAGGAGTCTAAAGGAACGACTACTAAAACTGACCAAGGTAAAGAAACAAGTAGTATCAGGGGTGCATGGTTGTCAGGGGTAGTATTATTTTGAACCGAGGACTTGTTGCTGGGTTTGGGAGCACTTTTCAACAGGCTGTAAAATCTCCATTTTTTGCGTTTCAGAAATTTTTTGGACTGTAGCTTTTTAATTTTGCCTTTCTGCGTAAAACGGTTCAAAAAAAATGTCTGAAACACAAAAAATGAATATTTTGCAGCCTGTTGAAAAAGTGCTCACAAACACAGCAATTAGTCGCTGGTTCGAAATAGGACTACCCCCGACAACCTTATGGGAAAGCAAAGAAAATTAGACACCATCTAATGTGGTTGATACATCAGATAGTAGCACTACAACTCCTACGAAGCATGGCCATGCGACAAGTGCAGCTCCTGAGTTCACAGCTAATCTTCCACTGTATCTGACTGAGAACACTACTACTACGACGGCAAAGCCAAAGGAGGACAATGGCAGAGCAAATGTGGTGGAAAAAACAGGTGAATCACCTGCATCTGGCTCTGAACCTGGTAAGTTAAACAAATTTGAGCTTAATAAAATAAAATAACTAAGAAGTTATGCATCTAAAGTAGCCTGAAAAAAACATTAGGGTGTCGACGTCTTCAAGATTTTGCATAGAAAGGTGAAAAATTGCATATTTTCGACCCTGAATAATTTAAATATGCATCGTCGAAAATCAGCAACTTCCCACTCAGTGGAAGGGGGGGGGGTGTTTATTTAAAATTTGAGTAAAAAATTTTAATAAAATTTTTCAATTAAAACTTGGTTCCCCTACGTTTAGACAAAACAATGTGTTTTTAAAATTGGCCATCAGAGATAAAGTTTTCGCAGAAGCATGGTACTTTTTCTTGCATCAGATATACTTTAATAAAATCCTATATGCCATTCGATAAGGCATCGAAAAGGCTTATAAGACAAAAATGTTTTTTTTCCGGACGGCTCCGTTTTTAACTCGTTTCTGCCCGAAAATCAGAAACGCAATTTTTTTTAAATTCTGAGCTCGGATTCGTGTTTTTCAGTGTCGATTTACAATCGGAAAAACTAAAAAAAATGTGTTTGCCTTGGTACCCTCTCGTGTCGAAAATGGTCCACACTTTATGTATGTCTTATACCTGAAATTTCTCTGTAATGTCAACTGAATGTAGAATTTTCAACTAGAGCCAGTCAACCACTGCAATCGACGCAGAATACTTTTACGGTTCGATTAATAATAAATGAGTAAGCACTAGCACATACCAGCCAAATACCCGAACATGCGCATATAAGCCCACACCACTTGTATCTCTTTTACCCGAAATTCCTTCATAAGACCAGCTCATTACAGAATGGTCACCTGGAGCCAGTCAACCCTGCAATCGACGCAGTATATTTCAGCGGTTAAACACGTACCAAATGGGTTTGGCGGCGAGACCACACTGGCACATACAAGCCAAATAATCAACCATACCCAAATAAGTCCACACCCTATCCAGGTCTTATACCCGAAATTTTTCCATAAAGTCACTTACTGTAGAAGTGTGGCCTGGGCCTAACTGACCCCGCAATCAACGCAGAATACGTTGACGGTCTAATTAGTACCAAAGAAGTTAGGGGGCTGAAGCACACTAGCACATGGTAGCCAAATACCCGAACATACCCAAATAAGTCCGCACTCGATCCAGGTCTATATCCGAAATCTCTCCAAAAGACCAGCACATTGGTAAATTGTCACCTCTAGCCATTTACCCTCAATCGACAGAGAAATCATTCTCGGTCAGCACGGTATCAAATGAGCTAATAACTAAATCCATCCTAGCACATACCAACCCATAATCTCATCAATTCAGCCAAATTTCCGAAAATCCACCCCTTCCCGGTACTTACTTACATTCGGCATTTAAAAGGACATATCTGACCACTCATTTTTTTAAAATTATTCTGTAAAATGTTTTTTGTAGCTCTTAAACTGCGCTACATCATAGTGATGAATTGTGGCTAAAGCGTTATACTTTTAGCTAAATTTTTGATCAGTAAAAGTTATGAAAATGAAAATACTTAAAATAACCGCACATTTTGAGAGTAATGTTTAGTTTTCAAAATATTATTATTATGAGAAGATTTAAAAGACAAAATGCGTCTACTATTTGCCGCTTCTAAATTAGCATTCATTTGCATTATTGTGATTATAAAACGATAATTTGCCAGACCAAAACAACTTTAATTTTTGATTAAAATAATACAATAAAAAGACTTGAAAAGCGAATATTTTGCTAACTTTAAGAGGTCATATCTTTACAATTTATTTTCGCAGATATAAAAATGAATATACAATTTAAAAGCTTATTTTAAGGGCTACAAAACGGTGTATAAACATTTGGTATATGGTAAAAACTTCGTGAAAAAAATTGCTCCGAAGTTCACGTACAAAAATCTACTAGTGGGCGGTCAAAAGTAATAATTTGTGAGATGTAATTTTTAAAACTTGGGTATTGCTAGGCTACTTGGTCAATTGTTTGGATTAAATACAGTCAAGGTTTTTGGGTTAACTATGTTATAGTTACCTAAACTGTAATACAGTTGAGGTTTTTTGGGTTAACTATGTTATAGTTACCTAAACTGTAATACAGTTGAGGTTTTTTGGGTTAACTATGTTATAGTTACCTAAACTGTAATACAGTTGAGGTTTTTTGGGTTAACTATGTTATAGTTACCTAAACTGTGATGCAGTCAAGGTTTTTGGGTTAACTATGTTATAGTTACCTAAACTGTAACACAGTTGAGGTTTTTCGGGTTAACTATGTTATAGTTACCTAAACTGTAACACAGTTGAGGTTTTTCCGGTTAACTATGTTATAGTTACCTAAACTGTAATGCAGTCAAGGTTTTTGGGTTAACTATGTTATAGTTACCTAAACTGTAATACAGTTGAGGTTTTTTGGGTTAACTATGTTATAGTTACCTAAACTGTAATACAGTTGAGGTTTTTTGGGTTAACTATGTTATAGTTACCTAAACTGTAATACAGTTGAGGTTTTGGGTTAACTATGTTATAGTTACCTAAACTGTAATACAGTTGAGGTTTTTGGGTTAACTATGTTATAGTTACCTAAACTGTAATGCAGTCAAGGTTTTTGGGTTAACTATGTTATAGTTACCTAAACTGTAACACAGTTGAGGTTTTTCGGGTTAACTATGTTATAGTTACCTAAACTGTAATGCAGTCAAGGTTTTGGGTTAACTATATGTTATAGTTACCTAAACTGTAATACAGTTGAGGTTTTTTGGGTTAACTATGTTATAGTTACCTAAACTGTAATACAGTTGAGGTTTTTTGGGTTAACTATGTTATAGTTACCTAAACTGTAATACAGTTGAGGTTTTTTGGGTTAACTATGTTATAGTTACCTAAACTGTAATACAGTTGAGGTTTTTTGGGTTAACTATGTTATAGTTACCTAAACTGTAATACAGTTGAGGTTTTTTGGGTTAACTATGTTATAGTTACCTAAACTGTAACACAGTTGAGGTTTTTCGGGTTAACTATTTTATAGTTAACTAGCACATCTTTCCAGCTACAAAATGGTTAGTAACTTGCCTGAGAGAAGTGATCAAAAAGTGGGCTAAAAACACAATGCCAAAAACACGATTTTGAATCAGGGGCGTAATTAAGGATTGCCCAGCTTCCTTTCCCGCCTCCCAGCGAATTCCCTATAGGAAACTATAAGGAAATATTTCCAGTGTAAAATCCAGAGAAATAATTCATTTGAATTTGAATTTGTCTTGAAGAAATATTGCCGAGGGCGTCGAAGCACAAGAAGAGGTCTTTTATGAATTTTCTGAATTAGCTCTTGTGCATCGATGTTGCCTCGTCCGATGTTCCTTCAAGCAAACATGCCAGTGATACTTCTTCTCTGATAAGTCTATGGGCCGAATCTCCCAGGCCGAACCCGTGAGTCTTTTCATTCCAGTTCATTGCCAGTGACTTTCATTTTCATAAGTCTGAGCCTGACATAGGCTCATCCAGCGATATTTACTCTGGTGTTGGTAATAGCCAGACCGTTCTTTCTGCTCTTTCAAAGACAGATTGTCCAGTTTAATTTCCAGCGTAGTATCCAGCGTATTATCAGTCAGTCACTCTGTCTCAGGCTCAGTCCAGAGTCCTCAGGCCGCAAGGCCGGTTTGAATTTTCAGATTCCTCAGAGCACTGGATTTGCCTCGGTCTCTCCTGCCTCCTCCTGCCGTAAAGTCTCGCACATGGTTTCGTCTGCCGCCTCCAGTCACGTCTATTCCTCTGCGCCGGTGAAGGGTGGTTGCACTTGTGGTTGTGGTCCAAGCCTGCCTTGCCTTTGGGGAACTCCAGCGTCTTCTACTCCAGAGTACAATAGTTTGTCATCTTTTATTGTAACTCGTCCAGTGTTAATAAAGTCCGTTCCAAATTGTACCGATAGTGCTGCGAGTAAACCCCGAAGTTACATTACTGGCAGTTATTTATTCACATCCAACTTTACTGGTAGCACCATGGGTACATGTGGAGCAGACTTTCCGGCTCGTATGGAGGTACGTGACCGGCAAAATCCAGTGATACTCAAAATCCAGTGATACTCCAAAATCCAGTGATACTCCAAAATCCAGTGGAACTGAACTCTCCAGAGATATGTATGTGTGAAAAGCCAGTGCTGTTGGCGAAGCCTTCAGAAACTTCTCCAGTCCGTACAGGTTTGAAGTCTCATAAACCAGTGAATGATGAGACCAAGCTTACTCCAGTGCTATCGGCCATGCCTTTAGAAAATTCTCCAGTAAAGGATATCGTCCTTGATAATCCTTTGGTCTTGTCGCCCAAAAACGACACTTGTCCAGTGCTGTCGGCTAAGCCTACAGAAACTTCTCCAGTGCTATCGGCCACGCCTTTAGAAACGTCTCAGCGTGTCCGAATAATGCTAAAAGTGATACCCCCAGGTCAATCACTTGCATGTGCACTGCGAACCCGTTGAGGTCAATCGCTCGCTTGAGTACTGTGAACCGCTCCAGGTCAATCACTTGCTCCGGTACTGCGAACCCAGCGAGGTCAATCGCTTGCACAGGTACTGTGAACCGCCCCCCAAGGTCAATCACCTTCTCTAATATTGCGAACCCACCAACTTTACTATTAGAAGAAATACGGTAAACTGAAATACAGTTAAGCTGAATAATTAACTATGAGATAGTTGAAATAAAACAAAATTTTGTTCAGACTCCACCACAGATGACTATGGAGATCAAGATGGAAGACTAGGCCAGGGACCAGATGGCAATGATGAACCCTTGGAAATTGGAGTCTCAGATGACGACAAACCTGCACTCAAAAACCATAAGAATACAGTCCAGCCGATCTCAGAATCACAAAGTAGTGAGGAGTCGACCAGTACTGCTGCTCAACCTACCGACCAGCATCCAGAAAGTGGAGAAAGAAGTACCTCTTTATCTGACTCACATCAACCATCCAAAGAAGCTAAAAGGGAAAAAGAAAATCCGGAAGAATCAGAAAAACCTGAGAGCATAGAAAATCAGTCAAAACAGGTGCCTGATAAGCCAGAGATAGTGGTGAAAAAAGAAGAGGGTATTGCAGCAACTCTGAAAAAACCACACAATTCTAGTGATTCCCACTTGGTTGGAAAGCAGGAAAAGCCGAAAGCTGAGGTGAAACACAAAGGTGAAAGCACTGAAAAACCGTGTGCTCTACAAAAGGTGGAATTGATGAAGATTTTGAGTGGAAACGACAAATTGGGATCTGAAGAAGAAAGTGTGGAAAGCTATGGAAGGGGCTATGGATCTGATGAATATGAGGCCAAGAAGATGAGAAAGAAATGCACTAACAAGAAGGGCAAGGATTGTGAGAAGCAAGACTACACTGTGTTCATCAAAGAAGGTAGAGCTCTTATAAAGAGTGTCCAAGCAGTGCTGGGCATTTCAAAATTTTCGCTCCGGCTCCTGCTCTTGGCTCGGAATGCTTTGTCTTGATCAATACATGAATCAGAAATTTTAAGTGCAAATAAAACAATAATTCGGAAAAGACATTTTCCTTATTTTCGGTCTAAAAAGCTGTCTCCCGCCAATTCAAAAACTCGGAATTGCCGTTGTCGTCAACGGCGCGGGTCCTTGAAAAGACTGTTACTAAATTAATAATTTACTGCACTTTATGTTGGGTTTCGGAAATTAAATTGGAAATTTCATTTCCGAAACCTAACAAAAAGTGTTTTCTGCAACCCATTACAAAGTGCAAGTCACCTCGGTGTGCGTGGCCTACTATTCCGTCAATCGGATATTTTACCGGAGACCAACAGCCTAAATAAACTTTGAAAGTAACCAGAAAGCAAAAAAAGTAATTTTAGATTTCTCAATTGAAGATAAAGAGTGCAAAAACCAGTTGTCAGATGAGTTGTGCGAATCTCTCAAACCAATGTGTCTTCCTACCACAGTATTTTTTTACCGACCATATTAGTTGCTTACATTCACAAATGATATTTATTTCAGCCATCAATCAGAACAGTTCGCTATTTGCGAGACTTCATCGACCCAGAAGACGGAGATTTGGACGTGAGTTTTAAATAACGAATATTTTAACCGGCGGCGGATTTTCAAAGCCTTATCTTTTATCAATGTTCCAATCATCAGGGTTTGAAGGTTTTGTACCTTGATTTTTTATGATTTTTTCTAGTTCTGATTTCTAATTCAGATACTTTGGCTCCATATGTCTTCGCGGCCCTGCCGAAAAAAAGTTACCTTGGTACCCCCTGTTTTTTTTGCAATTTTTTTAACTTAATTTTCAAGTTCGTTTATGTGCTATTAAAAAAGTGCTAAAAACAACACGGGGACCAAGGCAAATTTTCTGGGAGGGGTGTAAACACATATAGATTTTGATCGTTCTTTTGGAAACGCTAAAATTTTTCTCTTAAAAAAAACAAAAACTCAACTCTTTTTTCAAAAATGGTGTAGTTAAATTGACTTTTTCGCTGTTTTAAAAAAGGAAAATTTTGGAATTTCAAAAAACCCTTGGCAACATTAAAACCCTTGCAATATTTGGGACTGTCCCCGAATTTTTTTACTGTAACACGCTGGTAAGCTCTTTTAAAACAGAACTGGCAAAGGAGTTTCAGAATTGAGGTGAAAAAATCGTTGGACGCTAAGCGGAAACGAATGTTTCGGCTTCGACTATTATTGCAGGTGTCTATTATAGAACCCATCGATGCTTTAATCAGTATAAAAATTTAATTCATTTTATTGGGGAAGAACTGGTTAGTGGAAACTTGGATAACATTTTAGCAATTGCACGTACGTTCACGAGAATTTTCTTTTTAGTGTGGTTGGCAACGGTAGTATTAAAACGACTTGCCGACTAGCTGCTGGGTTTGAGAGCACTTTTTCAACAAGCTGTAAAATCTTCAATTTTGGCATTTCAGAAATTTTTTGTGAACTGTTTTGTAGATTTTGTCGTTCTGCATATAAAAGTTCAAAAAAAAAATCTGAAATGCTGAAAATGAAGATTTTACAGCCTATTGAAAAAATGCTGTCAAAGCTAGCACCTAGTCGGCAAGTCGTTTTAAAACTACCCTTGCCAACCCTGCATTTCAGCAACCCTAGTTTTTACACTTTGGAATGCACTTAGGCATAGGCTCAGTTAGGACGCGCTTAAACGTGTTTCCCGACTAAAATTAACTGCGAAAACAGGAAAAAATAGCAAAAAATTTAATTCCTGAATTTTTTTAATTATCATTTTTGCGATGGCATTTTCACTGATGACCCACACTACTCCTACGCCTGGGACTAGATTGTGAAACTTGAAAAATTGAGATAAAAAGTGTCGGATCCAAGATGAGGGCGAAAAAAAAGTGCAAAAAAGGGTGCCAGGGGTAATCTTATTTCGAACCAATGACTAGTTGCTGAATTTGTGAGCACTTTTTCTACAGGTGGTAAAATTTTCATTTTCAGCGTAGTGGACATTCTTTTTGAACCGTTTTGTACATTTAGCCAATCCATGCAAAACTGTTCAAAAAGGGTGTCTGAAACGCTAAAAATGAAAATTTTACAACCTCTTGAAAAAGTGCTCACAAACCCAGCACCTAGTCGTTCGCAATAATACTACCCTCGATAACCTTAGATTAATGATAGTCGCGCTGCTGTACGCTGACCCGTTTTAATAGTCGCGGGTAGTTTTATTCCGAACCGGCGACTGGTTGCTGGGTTTGTGACCATTTTTTCAAGAGGCTGTACAAGCTTCATTTTTGCCGTTTTTGGGATTTTTTTGAACTGTTTTGTATATTTTGCCTTTTTATGCAAAACAGTTCAAAAAGAGTGTCTGAAATGCTAAAAATTTTACAACCTCTTGGAAAAGTGGTCACAAACACAGCAACTGGTCGTCGGTTCGAAATAAGACTACCCCTTGCAAACCTACAAAACAATCGATGCAAGGAGTAGTACATATTTTTACACGGTTGTGCAAACACATAAAGGGGTAAAAATATTGTTGTTGATTGCAGAAACAACTGCGCTATGTGGCCTCTATAATCCCTGATGGCGTGAAGCACAGGGAGCACATGAAGAAAGCAATTAAGGCAATAATCATTACATCATTTAAACTTTAACACAATCCCATAAATTTACTTTTTCAGAGACTGCTAGACTTGCTGCCTTTCTTCGACTGTGAAAACTCCCTGACAAAGCTTATTCTAGACAGGAATGCAGAAGAATTTTTGGATGAGATGCTAAGTGCCAAGGTGGAGGATGATAGAGCTTGCGCCAAGCTACAAAAAAAGTAGGAATATTTTGCGCGATACAACTAAACCGAATTATGTTCGATAAATTTTCACAAAACGCTTGCCATAAAAATCTGGTTTTTACACTAAGCAAACACCCTTAAAAAGGAATTAAACTATTTTAACTAGTGTTGGCATGCGAGGCGAGTTTCTTGCAATCTTTCTCGCAAACTCGCCTCGCAAATTTTCTAAAACTCGCCTCGCAAACTCGTTTTTTAAAGGCCGTTTTTTGAATTTCTGTGAACGCAGATCGACTCAGTTTTTGATGACAATTTTTTTGGTATATAAAGTCAAAACCACAATTTTCGCTTGGTCCCCCTGTTGTTTGGTTCGTGGTCTGTAGGTGGCCTTCGGATGGATAAGGCCAAAACAACAGGACGGACCAAGCGAAAATCGTGTTGTTCACATTATATACCAAAACAATTGTCATCAAAAACTGAGTCGATCTGCGTTCACAGAAATTCAAAACCGGCCTTTAAAAAAAGTTATGACCGTTTAAAAGTGTAAGAAAATCTAGACTCACCCTGTACTATGTGGGTCTTTTCGACCCAAACAATATTTCAAAAACGTTGTAGCGGTTCAAATTTTTCTTTCAAAGCTGTCAGTTTTTTAACATTTTTTTCATGTTTTTGAACATTTTTCTTATTTTTGAAAAAAGGAATCATATTGAATTTGCGCCGACAAAAATTTACTCCTCTTTTATATGATATGGGTCTATTCAAACCATGACTATCTTGCCGTACTGTTTTTATATCCTATTTGTAGCGTTTGAATTTCAAGTTTTTTTAGATGATAAATAACGTCCTAAGAAAAAAATTTTTAAAAAATTAGCGAGTTGTTGCTGTTTTTCTCTGGATGCATATAAAAACGTGATACGCATACCACAGTTTCTTTATGCGGTAAGATCCAGTCGCACAACTTTTTTCAAAAACTTGCCAAGAGAGGCATCAATAGCACGCAGAGAGGAGAGCAAATGGAGAAAAAAGTAACATATTGAGAAAATTTGACTTTAGAGTCTGAAAATATAAGATTTTGACATAACGGTCAAAATCCGATGCCCAAATGCTTGGATACCTGTAAGAGTGGAGCAGTTAAACTATACCCACACCGGCCAATTAAACCCTACCCCCACCAGAAAATTGCACTAGTTTTTCACCTAAAGTTTGAAACAATCTATTTACACTTTTTAATCATTTTTATTAAATAAATGTTAAAAAAAATTGCCTTGGTGCCCCAATCTGAATTGGCTGGTGGGGGTAGGGTTTAATTGACTGGTGGGAGTATCCTTTAATTTAGCCATAAGGCTGATACGTTTTTCAGCACGGAGTGAGCGCTTTTTAAAGTTTAGATCTACAAATTTTTCGTTTTTCTAGAAGTTTTGGTACCACAATGTAGCTGACATTCAGGGCTACAATTTGGTACTAAAACTTTGAAAAATTGAAACAAAATATATATTTAAAAATTAAAAGGCGCTCACTTTGCCTCTACATTGTGAACTTAACCTAAAAGTATTAGGTTAGTGTTTAAAAATTATGTACGTTCGGCCATAAAATGCGGAAGTAACTACAGCGGTCCGAAATTCAAAGCGGTCCGAATTTGTCCTTAAGAAGCCCACATAAATAATAGCAAAAATGTGTCGAACGCTGGACGAAGTTGGCGTGGGGACGTAAGATTTAGGTTTTACTGCAAACCATAAATTAAACAATATCCAGATGCCTGCAAAGCAGAGATCACGGCAAGGGCAAACTTTACCGTTCCGCATCCATTCGAAGTCGTCTGCACTGTAAACGCTTCAAGTTCCAGTGTTTTGGAGACAAGTCCACATTGCGCAAGTATTTCGGTAAGCTTGTTTTTTCGTTTACAAATTTATTGAAATCCAAAATTCCACACTTCTATAGTTCCTAGCTCATACTGGGATTTTTTCAAAAGTGACCCAAAATCACATCCCGAACTCATTTTTTTCTGCTCAGCGCTATACAAGAGGCATTTCTAAACACTTTCTAATTAAAATATTTCGAATTTGTCAAAAAATTCGCCTTCCACCTTGCAGGGCTGAATGGTCTTTTTAGGGTAATTTTGACCAAATTTTAGCCTTTCTGAAGTTAGATGAAGGTAAAAATGAAAGATTTTGAACAAGTTTTCACTTTCTGGGGCCTACCGCATATAGAAACTCTGGTATGCATATGTTTTTATGGATCCAGAGTCATTTTCGAGGGATTTGTGTCTAAGGTATGTGGGTGTGCGCATCTCAACCCCAAGACTCTTTATCAAAAATGCATTAAGAGAGTCTTTTAGACAAGCTCTAGTAAGGAAAATGTAATAAATTAACCAAAAATAACCCTAAAATACCCTAGAAAGACCATCTGTCCCTGAGAGGTATAAGGCAAATTTTTTTAAACAAAATTCAAATTTTTTCATTCAGAAAGTATTTAAAATGGTTTTTTTATTGTGTTAAGCAGAAAAAGTGAGTTTGGGAGGTGGTTTTGGGTTACTTTTTTAAAAATTTGAGTATGGGGGGGTGACTATATAAGTACCCAAAACTCTTCTAGGTACTATTCTGAGAGACTATGAGCTAAGCCGACAAACCAAGTCAGGAAGAATGTCCAATAAAAAGGAGAATGTCTCTGAGCTGTGCGCCAAAACTTGTAAACGATGCCTAGGCTCCAGTAAGTGCTTGATATATACTGAAATTGCTTTACACAACATAGCATCTTGAAGGAGCGGAAATTTTGGACTATGCTCTTTTTTTAAGTTAGAGCTTTTTTTCGCTAATTATCGTTTTTTTAAAAAAAAACTACCTTATTTTCTTTAATTATACACCAGTCTCTAATTATGAACCCGTCTCTAACTAAAGACCCCCCTTCTGGGGGGTTGGGGGGTTTGGGGTCGGTGGATGGTGTTGAAAAATTATGGACCCGGGTCTATAATTAGAGAAAATACGGTATACAATTTTTTGCATATGATCCTTTCGATAAGGCAATACCTAAGTGATTTTTGAGATTTTAGCTATTCATTAAAAAAAATTGTGTACCTTTTGTAAATTAATACGAAAGTAATTTGTTTGAAGTGGTAGCCTGAATGTTCGCCTTCAGTAACCAAATTAAAAAAAAAACTCTATTTAAAATTATAGATGAAGATTTTGAACAACAACAACCGGACGACGAATTTGACCAGATATCGAAAACTCCCTGTGATCAAAAGAAAAAGTAAATGTGTAAAGGAAAAAGAGCAATACAGATTGAAAAGTAAAACTACAAATAATTAAGTCATTAACTGTGGAAAAGTAAACTATATAAAGTCATTTGCAGTTATCTATACCAATGAACACACCCAAAATATTGTGAAAATTGGCTAAATTTACTTATACCCCCACCAGTCAATTAACCTTCACCCCCACCAGGCAACTAATTTTGACTCCCACCAGTCAACTAATTTTGTCCACTATTAGTCAATAATATTTAAGTAATCGAAAGCTGCCATAAAACTTTTTTGATTTCGCGCCGGAACTTTTTATTAAAATTAGTCTACGCTGCATTAATTTTCATTATTTTCATGATGTGATTTCATGATCAATTTTTAGCTGGCACTCAGACGTAACGGACGTATTTTGCACCCAAGATGGACACTTGCCAAGCTGGATCGCCTCTCTGAGAACAATGATGAACTTCTATCCTTCCTGAGTATTCACGACATCCTTTCCATTAATCGAAGCTGCAAGAAATGTGGAAAAGGCAATGTGACGCTAAATGAACGTTCTAACGGGTGAGTGTTTAGAGCTTCAATTTTTAGTTCTTCGAGGTATAGATAAAGTGTTTCTAAGGTTAATTGACTGGTGGGGGTCAAGTTTAATTGACTGGTGGGGGTCAAGTTTAATTGGCTAGTGGGGGTATAGGTAAAGTGCTCCTGAAAATCTATAAAAAAAATTATTTATAAATTTTACAGTGCGAAAAAACCCGACGAAAAACTATTTTAATCAATTTCAAAAAAAGTTTCTTGAAGATTACTGCAAAGAACAGTGCCAATTTAAAAGTAAAACTATAAATAGTTAAGTCGTTAACTATAAAAAAGTCAACTATAGAAAGTCCTTTACAATTATCTATACCAGTAAAAACACTCGAAATGTCCTGAAAATCTGTAAAAATTTATTTCTCAATTTTAAAATGTGAAATAACTAGATCAACAACCAGTTCAATTAATTTCATAAATAATTTCTTGTAGGTAAGTCCAAATAGCAGAGATGGTCATGCTGGACAGCAGAGTGAAGCAGCCGAATTGGAACCTTTAATTGAAAAAATAAAACTCACTAAATAATCTAACAACCAAAATAGCATTACCAATCAGCAAAAAATATCCACCAAGCATCTATTGCAGACTCAAATTTATTTAAGGTAGTGGTAGTGTCCATAGCACACAGTAAAAATTATGAAATTTTCACAAATGCAAAATATACAGCAAAAAAATCAAAGTAAAAAAGAAAGCATCAGTCTGCGGTTGCTTCAGGCGCAATTGATGTGCGCACACACACACTGATCTGTGCATTAGGGAAGATGGGGAGACATGGTCACAGGGTAAAAGAGTAGAAGACAGCCAGGAGAGAATGTGCATTTGATCGGAAGTATTGCTGAGTGTTTTAGTCACATGCTCCAAAATAAACAAACTAAGGCAAGATTGAAAACTTTTATTTTTGTAAATATTCAAAAAAATTGTGATGCAAGGTGTGGATTTTTAATTTTGATCTTGAATTCATTTATTTTCCTGGAGTATAATGTTTTTAATTTCTTCAAGGGATTATGTTCGTCGCCACTGGGAACTTTGAAATGCAGTATCGATTAAAAAATAAAACGATAAATAGTTAAGTCGTTAACTATGAAAAAATCAACTACCGTATTTCCTCTAATAGCTCCCCCCTCAACTTTGAGGACCTATATCTCAGCCTAGAGTCAATATTTTGCCAAGCTGTTTATTGCGTTTTTTAACTCCCACGAGCTCTACCGATTTCGCTTTTTCTATTTTAAGTCTTAACACGAAAATCTCGGGAACGACCGCAAATTTTTCCGATTTTCGGGCATTCAAAAAATAACTCCCTCCGGGGGGATGGCGGTGCTATTAGAGGAAATACGGTATGTAAAGTGGTTAACTATGAAAACATCCACTATTTAAAGTCGTCCACAGTTATCTACACCAATAAAGGAGTAATTTAAAATACCGGTACTAGGTTAATTCAAATCAGAATCAAACTGAAGCAATTTTGCTACTAGCAAAAGTCACGTATGAGCAGTGCAGTGTTAACAAAAAAAGTGAAGGACACACAAATGTGCCCCTCAGTGGCCAAAAAATACAGTCAATTTCGACTATGAAAAAAACCCGCCTGGGGAGACACGAAACAATACCACCTTTGCCAACCCTACATATTCTGCCAACCCTACCGAAAAGTCTCATGTCGACCGTTAAGTGACGAGCACCCCGCTACATACTACGAAATTTTTATATATGAAAAATAAAAAAAATTTAATAGGTTTCAAATTTAAGTTTTCTTAGAAAAAATCGCATATGTGAAACCTATTGAATTTTTTTTTAATTTGCAAAAATAACAAAATTTGCAGCCCATCACAAAGTGCTCCTCACTTAAGGTTCAGTGCAAGACTTTTCGAACAACTCCACATTTGACTGACAACGTACGACAACTTTTCCCATCGAAGAGGCAAGATTTATTTGTGCTCCTAAGAACATTGTTATGTGTTTCATAATAAACACTATTACGTAATAAATTCAAAAAAGGGTAAAGAGCCGAATTTACTCCTAAAGACTTTGCAGGGGCATGCTCGTCGCCGGATGGAAAATTTTGAAAGACATGTATTACAGTCGACGCTCCCGATAAGGATACTCAAGGTACCGACAAAACGCTGTCCTTAATGGGAGCTCTACTTATTCAGAACGTCCTTATTGAGAGCGTGATTAACTAAAGCTCACTAAATTTGTCCTAACAGAGAGCGGCCGGATCACAAAATTACCGCACTAGCTCAAATACCAGTTTATACCTCGCTTTTTTGAGTTTGACCACTTTTACGTAAATAAAAGGTTAAAAAAACGAGTAGGAAAGCACTTTCCAAATAAATTTTTTCACCAAAATCCGAAAAAAGTGAAAAAGTCTGTTAATGCATTTTTAAATCATTAGTCTTGCTCAAATTCAAATCAAGTGGTTTGTCGGCCACGTAAACAACCTAATCCAGTTTCTCCTAAGTACGGTTGTAGGGGGTAGTCTTTTTTCGAACCGGCGACTAGTTTGTGGTTTTCGGTTGGTTTGTGAGCACTTTTTTCAAGAGGTTATAAAATATTTATTTTCGGCGTTTTAGATATTCCGTTTGAACAGTTTTGTAGATGTTGCTTATCCGTGCAAAACAACAAATCAACCGGAATGTCTCAAATGCCAAAAGTTGTCATAAACCCAGAAACTAGTTGTCGGCTCGAAATAATAAAACCCCGACAACCTGAGATGACCTGTAGGGCTCGTTTAAATCATAATAATAAATAATTTTAAAATAGTAAATCGTGCATCCCATCAAAGACAGCTACCGAAAAAGCCTTTCATAAACAAATATCGAAGAGCTGGTAACCAGGACTCTTTTTGAAGGACGAAGCTTTTTTCTGCTGCAAAAAGACTTTTAGAAATGAAAAGGGATCACTAATCACAGAGGACCCAGTCCAAGCAACCAAGCTCCCTTAGTTGCTTGGAGTTGAGATGCGCACACACACATACCTTAAACATGATTCCGAGCAAGACTCTTGATCACAGGATTCATACAGAAACTCTTTTTGCTAGGGTGCATTGGGGTTGTAAAACATGGTAAGACAGTCGAAAAATAAAATCATCTACTTTTTCTATCATTTCGCCAGAAAAGTGGCCTGTATTTTTCCTTTCCTCTGACTATACAGCTCTTATTCTGTTTAAAATTCAAAAGGCGCCAATTTAAATTTTGAAATTTGGATTAAAAAACCATGATACCTTCTCTATGTAGGGTTGTCCAATCCGAATATTCGGGAGCATGTTCGCAAATATTCGAGTACAATGTTCGCAGTGCGAACATTCTAACAAGTATATTGTTGACTAAGAGTTAACTGCATTGGGATAGTTGATCGTTGCACAGTTTGAAAAAGTAGTAAGACAATAATTGCGAATATTTGCGAACATTCCGAATATTCGCGGCCATTTAATATTCGCGCGAATATCCCGACTCTATCTCTGTGGTTTGAAAAGAATGTTTTCTCATAATTTAAAAAGCACGTGGCTTTCTCATTAAATCATGGTCGAGAAACACGAATACCGTATTTACTCTAATAGAAGCACAGTCTCTAATTGAAGCACAGTCTCTAATAGATGGACACTCTCAAAAGCCCATCTTTTCTATTTGTTTTGAATTTGTTTGCTCATTATCATTTTTCACTTGTACTGCATTTATCATCGCACATTATTTTAGTTGCAAAATGGCCAGTGCAGATCTCATTCACCTCTCAGACGTCGAAATGAAATTGAAGCCAGCAATCCTAAAAACAGGAACTCGTACTCAAATGAATTCAATTTGGAGGTCATCAAGCACGCAGAAGTCATTTCCAATAATGATGTATCAAAGAAATTTGGAGTCGCTAAAAAAAGAGTGATAGATTGGCGCAAAGCAAAGGATAAGCTGAAGTTACAAACGTATTTATCGCATCATATCTATGGCTCAACTCTATTTACTATAGTGAATCATCTCCCATTGCAAGCGCGAAGAAGAGACTTGCTGGTGGAGGAAGGCCGCCCATATTCAGGGACCTTGATAATCAATTGGCGCAGTGGCTACGTCATCAAAACCGCCTACAGAAGCATCGAATCTCTCGACGAATCATCCAGCAACAAGGCAAAAGAATCTTCAATGCAGAATTCAATGAGATACAGTTCAAGGTTCTCATTAATTATTCCTTCGGACCTACTATTTCACTTTTAGGCAAGCATTGGTTGGCTAGAGAAGTTCCTCAAGCGGCACAATTTCCTGCTTCGTGTTTCAACAACGGTCTGTCAGAATGTACCAGAAGATTATGCTCAAAAGTTGGTTGAATTCATCAAGTTTGTGTCAGAGCAGCGGGGACAAACAAGTAACACTTAATATATCTGCTACTGAACTGATGTTTGGTTTCAGTTATCAGAGCATACATCCAGCCATCGCTTCCTTGAAAACCTTCTAGCTCTTCCGCTTTTGCTTCGATCTTTGCATTCTCCTTTGTCAGTGGCTTTGATTTGGATTTGAGCACCTTCCTTAGTGGCTTTGATAACTCTTGCGCCAATTCCTTTGCTTTCTCCTAAAAAGAAAATTTAGACCAGAAGCCGGAGAAAGACTCATAAACTCTTACGACCAAAATAGCTCCTGTTATTGGAACATTTTGACTTCTCAACGTTTTGACCCATCGTAAAACCGCTTCTTCGAGATCGCTGTGCTTCGCTGTCTTCATCCGATCCCGCTTCGCCTCGCTTCCTTCTTCAATAGCACTGAGAATAGCATACTTGTCGCTCAGAATTGTCTTAATCGTTGACTTCGGCATATCGAATTGCTGGCTGAGTTGAGATGACGATTTTCCCGCCGACGAATCGATGATCTGTTTCTTGACTTCCAATGTGATAACACGGCGCTTCTTTACTGGAGTTCTTATTTGTGAGTAGATTGCTGAAATAAAATTAAGTTACACAACAGCAACATCACAACAGGGAAAACAAAAGCGAGACAGAAAATTGTGCGAAAAAACAATTGAGAGACGACTATTTCCCAAAATGTTAAATGTTTCGTGCCGGGACAAATAAAATTTGGACCGCATCGACATGGACGTTATATCGAGAGTATTCAATACAGTTGGGATCGGACCGATGTGGACGTTATATCGAGCGGACGTTATATAGAGCGTCACTTTGCCTTAATTTCTTCCTGGACCAACCAAATGAAGTCCAGGTGGACGTTATATCGAGCGTCGACTGTAATGTCAAAAACACGATTTTTGCTTGGTCCCCCTGTGGTTTGGGCCTTGCCCATCCAGAGGCCATCTACAGTCCAGGACGCAAACAGGGGGACAAAGCGAAAATCGGCTAAATTAAAGGATACCCCCACCAGTCAATTAAACCCTACCCCCTCTAGCCAATTCAGCTTGGGGCACCAAGGCACTCTTTTTTAAACATTTTTTTATACCAATATTTTTTTCAATAAATTTATAATTAAAAAGTGTGAATAAATAATTTTTTGAAACTTTAAGTAAAAAAATAGTGCAATTGTCTGGGGTAGGGTTTAATTGGCTGGGGGTATAGTTTAACTGCTTCGAAAATCGTGTTTTTGACATTATATACCAATCGAAACCGTAGCTCAAACTGAGTTGATCTGCGTTTACAGAATTTCGATATTCGGCCTATAAAAAAAGTTATGGCAGTTTAAAAGTGTCAGAAATTCTTGGACCACCCTGTATATCTCAGCCCAGAATCAATATTTTACAAATCTGTTTTCTGCGTTATCTCAAGCATTAACTGCATAAATTGTTTGAAAAAATCAATTTCTCGAAACATAGCTGAAATTTACTTAGAGTTTTCACGTCTCAACACTGACTTAAAAATAATTGTTGCACATATTTCAAGCGTAAATTGTTTTTGAATATCCGCCATTTGGACGACTTTTTCAAAATTTTTCTTTGTTTTTTTCGATTTCTTTAGTCAAAAAAACTAGGGTTATGACTATTTATTACTATTTATTATTATGACCACAAACTATTTTCGAGCCATTAGTTTTGGCCGTCATGTTGCAAGAGGTAGGAAAGTATAGTTGGGGTGTATTTCACCTATTTTTTATCAGGTTTTTTTCTCTCTTGGTCCGTTTGTTTTTTTTTAGTTTAGGCTTAGGTGTGTCGTCTCAGAAAAGCTCTATTTCACTTGAAAATAGTGGAAAACCATTTGTAATTTTCAGCGACAGCTCCTCAGCGCAGTTTTTCATTAAGCATTCAGCAGTGCAAAGACCCCAAAGAGAAGCACAAGAGCAAAGTCAACTATGAAAAGGCCAAAGAAAAGGGCAAGGACACCTTTGAAGTGGGCAAAGGGACTGATAAGGCTGGAAAAGTGAAAAATGATGCCACACACCAGAAGGCCGACAAAAAGCTCAAAGAATCTAAGAATGAAGCTGGCAAAAAAGACAAGAACAACCTTCAGGGAGCAGGTAGACTAATTAAATTTTCAAATTTATAATTGGTATTTTTGAAGTTATTGTTTTTGGAAACACATTTTACAACTCATACAAAGAAGACTTTTTAAATTTTTTAAAGAGACGTGCTCACCTGTTTTAAATTTGTACTCCCCATAGTGACCGCGCTTCTTAAAATTTGGACGGCGTCCCGTCCCCGCCTTAGACGTTTTTGACCGGCCGTTCAACCGGCCGTCCGAAATTTTTTTCTAACGGCCGGCCGTCCGCCGGCCGGCTCAAATAGCGAAAAAAGTTCTGTGACAAATTTTTTATTGAAATAATTAAGCAATATATCGAGTTATATGTCAGAAGTGTTCGAGACTTTAAGAGTTCTTCGTTGATACCCACTCTTCTTCCTTCCATTGTCATTATGGAAAAGATCCTTTCAGCAGCACCAGACGAAGCAGGAATTATCAAAATATCGATTGCTAACTTTTTTATCGGTCCATCTGGCTGAACTTTTTGTTGTTTTAGAAATAGTTAGTGTCTTTACCTCGTTTGTCCAAAATGTCGCCGCTTTTAATATCGGAATAGATGTTGTTGTGAACAAAGGAATTGATTACTTTGATGGAGATTCTTCAGAAGACACACAACAGCTACTTGAAAAATATCTCGATGAATTGAGAAACAAACTTCGAGATCGTAAACGTTTGAATAAAAAGCCTGAGCAAGAAAATTAGTACGATTAAATGATTAGTTATTATACATGTTGAATGAAATAAACATAGGTTTTCAACATAAAAAAACAAAAAAATTATTTTTCCAAAATTTGTTCGGTATAATGAAGGACGGTCTCAGACTGACCGGCCGTCCCGTCCGAGTTTGTCGTTGCCGGCCGTCTGCCGTCTTGGACGTTTTTAGCCGGCCGTCCGACCGTCCAGTTTTTTGGCGCCGTCCGGACGGGGACGGGACGGGCCCGGCCGGACGGGCGGTCACTATGGTACTCGCTAATTAAAAAAAATTTCCTTATCATTGAAATTCTCTACGGCATTTTCAACTTGGTTTCTGACAAAACATACCTAATGTTAAATTTTAGGCCTTGTTTTGTTAGAAACTAAGTTAAAAAATCCGAACAGCAGTTCAATGATTAGGAAAAATTTTGAATTGGCGGGACAAAATTTTAACAGGTGAGCATGCCCCTTTAATAAAGAATTTTTGCAACGTAGCAAAAAGTGCTAGTCACTTCAGATTGATTGCGGAACTTTTCCGATGACCGGATAAATCGGCGGGGGGTTCATTCGAGAAGCGGAAAACTCAAAAACCGAATAATTTAACAGAGTAATATTCAACAGTCGGAAATTTCAGCAAATTTTTTGCAAAACAGTCAGCATACGGTCTAATTTCACGATAAAACCGAAAATTTCGCAGTTTAATTATCCGGGTTTTGAGTTTTCCGTTTGTTGAATAAACCCCCGCGCCTATAAATCAATATTTTTGTTGACAAGATAAAAAGTCGCATCTGGAGACTTCAGATACATACCTGCAAGCTCGGAAAAATCGGCGCCGCCGACCCTGGAGCCGGGCTTTTTAAAAATTGGCGCCGGCGCAACAGTTAATCTGACGCCGGGCGCCGGGCCAGGCGCCTGAAATATGTGAACAGCGAGTCGAAGAAATGGTGAATAACTATCTTCATCAAATGGTGGAACACATTAAAAAGAAAAAGGCGAAAGACGGTGAACTCATTATGTGATTTTCTTATGATCGAAATAAAAATTTACTGTGAAGTTTATTCTAGGTTCACTGCAACAAAATTGCAACAAAATGCAACAGAAAATACGACATAGAAACTATTTTAATCAAAAAAAGTTGTCAAGATCGGGCTCTGAGTCTCCTAAAAATCGGCGCCGGCTGGGGCCGATTTTTAGGAGACCCAAACTGGGGCCGGACGCCGGCGCCGCCGCTGGCGCCCGGCGCCCAAAAGTGATGAAATTTTACCTGGCGCCGGCCCCCGTGCAGGTATGTTCAGATGCATTGAGGCGAAAACTGCCTAGGTCTCTGTCTGGATTTTTCTAACCTCCATGAATGTACACTCTCAAAAATTCGAAACCCAGCTGGTTCCGACACTTTTATCATCATTTGAGGCAAGAAGATCGAATTTTCGAGGGTGACCATACATTGAGGTTTGAGTGCAATGATTCTGATTTCGCCGAGTATTCGCTAGTAGGGTCGAAAAATCTAATCTCCGGTTGAGTCGTTGAAAATATAGTTCAAGAATATTTGTAGGCATAACTTATAAAATTTCCTAAAATTACGAAAAACTAAATTTTTTTCAGCTTTTTTAGACTTTTTTCGACATATTGCAGGTGAAAGCTAGAGAATGACAATTATGAATGTGAACGAAAGCTGACTTTTAAAGTAGACCAATACCTATCTAATCTCTTTATTTTAGTTATAAAAAAATATTTGTATTTGTATCAAATGTTTAATTTTTTGTACAAATAAATACTTATAAATTGAAAACCTAACCAATTTGATCATTTTAATTTTTATCGCTGTAAACAACATTCAAAATGGTAATACAGTCCACTCTCGATAATCCGTCATCTCGCTAATCCGTCACCTTCGTGACGATTTGGTTGGTTTTGCCTTGAATAAGGCAAAACGCCACTCGCTAATCCGTCATCTCGATAATCCGTCACCTTCGATAATCCGTCACTTAAATGGTGAACATTATCAATAAATCTACTCTTGTTAATCCGTCACTTTATGTTTTCATGCATCTTTTTTGATTTAGCTTTTCGATGAGTACTCCTAAACGTCCAAACAAAACCCGAACACTGGATGAGAAGAAATCAATACTTGATGCGGCGGCCAAAAACTCTAATCGTTCTGCGTTAGCTAAGCAATTAGAACAACTATTGACGATATTTTGAGCCAGAAACAGACTGTCCTCAGTGCAATCGACGGTGGAAGTGAAGCCAAGCGTGCGCGACTGACACCTGGCAAGCATCAACAAATGGAAGAAGCACTTATCCGGTGGCACAAGCAGGAGTCAAAATGTTCCAGTGAGCGGTGAATTACTGATTACTTTTGGTTTAATAAACAGATTTTAATCGCTTAATGTTGTAGAGTGGAATTTTCATCGAAATGTACATGTAAATCTATATTTTTGGTAATAGTTGTGTGTTTCCTAAGTTGTCACTCGATAATCCGTCACTCTTATATACTCTACATACATTCAACTCTCGATAATCCGTCATTTCGCTAATCCGTCACTCTTGATAATCCGTCACCCCACGGCCGGTCCCAAGGGGTGACGGATTATCGAGAGTTGACTGTAATATTACTCACAGCCTTTCAAAATCATAGTCGTCCATTTTTTTTAAATTCGGACGGCGTGCCGTCCGCCGTCTCCAAATTTTCGGCCGCCCGTTCGCCGTCCCGTCCTAAACGTCAATTTTGCCGGCCGTCCTTCGGCCGGATCGTTGCCCGGCCGTCCGCCGTCCCGTCCTAAACATCAATTTTTGCCGGCCGTCCTTCAGCCGGATCGTTGCCCGGCCGTACCGTCGAGGATTTAAAATTTTCGCCGACCTTCTGCTTATAGGCAGGAACAGATCGTCGCTTCTAGTCTATATAGATGCACAGCCGATTTTCTGTAACGTTAGGGTTGTCGGTGGTAGTCTTATTTCGAACCGGCGACTAGTTGCTGGGTTTGTGAGCACTTTTTCAAGAAGCTATATTCAAGAAGCTATGGGTCTGTTGCGATAGAGGGGGCACCTTTTTTTGCCTTGGTCCCCCGTGTGAATTTTTTTAAAATTCTTCTGGATCGTTTTTTTTGGAAACAAATTTTATCAATGTATATAAATAGACATTACAATATATACATGGACATTACAATTCTTGAGCATTGTAAATTGAATATGGTTGCTCTAGAAATTTACTTAGAATATCCCATCCTGAGGCTCGGCAGTTTTGTCTAAACACAGCTTCTTCCACATAGGATGCAGTATTTGCATTGCTAGTCCCAAGGAATCTCTTTATCTTGTGTTTCATGTGCATCCACTGGCCTTCACATTTGTTGGTATGCACTCGAAGCGGAATTTCATTTTCAACGACTGTCCTACAAAAATGACTAGAACATTATTCATTTAATTGTATAGTATACCCCCTTGTGGCAGATCAGATCAGTAGTGCTTGTATCCTACATACCGTCCGAGTCTCTTGCTTAGCTTCTTATATGCAGGCCACTCGTCAGAGACAATGGTTGTCCCTAAAATTATAATATACTTGACATTCCACTATAATGATAGCTGGAAGGATGTGTTTATAATCAGGCTTAACAATGTCTTTTCGGTACCATCTTTGACTCGGAAAGCGAATGCCAAATCGCCATCCAAAAACCCACTGAGACGCTCCAACCCTTGTACGCCCACGATTGTGCTTCCTTTTGCATATGCTGGCTTCATCAATTTCCACGTAACGGTCCACTCCTCCAAGCATGCGACCTTTCGAGCAACTAAATTT
Source organism: Ditylenchus weischeri (assembly GCA_029231635.1). NCBI lineage: Eukaryota > Metazoa > Nematoda > Chromadorea > Rhabditida > Anguinidae > Ditylenchus > Ditylenchus weischeri. The sequence goes on from JAMRYI010000287.1 coordinate 130,554, forward strand.
TTAAAGATTGTAGATTCAATTATTCTTTTGTTTTACTTTTGGCAAACTTCTCTGCAAAAATTAAGCCAATCGCACATGCTGTTTCTTTCACGATTTGCTTGATGCTGTAGTCATTAGCCCGCATGTAGAAGATGACCAGCCAGGTTGCCAATGGGAGTTGATACCGCGCAAATAAAGTACCGGTTCGAATGGATTTCCTCGAGCAAAGTTTCTTCATGCGAAGGCACCTCCACTAAACAAATAATTGCTCACTATTAGGGTAAACTTAAAACCTGGATTCCATCAACACGTTCACTTCTCATTCCGGTGAACATTCCCGAGCCACAAACATCACATATAGATCTATTACTCAGAATTTTCAGACCAAGATAGAACGTAATGGCTTGCTTGGTGTCATAGGTATGAACATCTTTCAAGCGAAGGGCAGCTACATCAGGTCTGTCGACTACATCCACAAGTGTTCGGCCCATATCTATACTCAGCATATAACACAAAATATATTTTATAAACTACAATAGAACTGATAAATTAAATAACAACAATCGCTAAGCAGTAATTTGGCGCCTTTTGTATGGCTGAAAAAGGGCATAAATTTAAAACCACAGGGGCGACCAACGTAAAAAAGGTGCCACCTCTATCGCAACAAAGCCATGGATATTCAGCTATATTCAAGAAGTTATATATTTTCAAGAAGCTATATATATATTTATTTTTGCCGTTTTAGAGATTTTTTTTGATTGATTCTTTTGTAGATTTTGAAAGAAAAGCAAAATCTACAAAAGAATCAATCAAAAAGAATCTCTAAAACGGCAAAAATGAAGTTTTTACAACCTTTTGAAAAAGTGCTCACAAACCCAGCAACTAGTCGTCGGTTCGCAAAAATACCACCCTACTATATTGCGACATTTGAGCATCTTGCACAGATTTTGAGTGCTCACCATGGGAACTGTGTGAACTAGTTTTGGTAACCCTTAAAAAAGCAATAATGGTGTAGTCGCTGGTTCGGTGCCCATGAAATTTAGCCCAAACATTGCTCCGGGCGTCAAAAATGTCTACAGTCAGCGCTGGCGCCGATTTTTAGGGGTTTTATTATAAAAAATATATCAGAACAATTGGAAAAGAAATGTTTGATTGGAATTTGGAATCAATTTTGAAAACCCATCAAACATTTTTATTTCAATAATAAATTATCATAATAAATAATAAATTCTGGAAACCTATTTTTCATTTTCCCGATGAATATATAAAATAATCAAATTTTATCAGAGAGATAAAGCTTTATCCGTCAGACAAAATGGATTGGTACTTTCTATGATAGATAGATTTATCGGTTAAGTTAAATTTGCGCACTACGTTCAATACTTTTTTGCAATTCTTTTCAAACTGTTTACTGTATAATCTCTAGTTAGCGCCCTCCTCTGCTTGGAGGGTCTGTATCTCGGAGGCAGAATACGGTAAATATTTTGCAGATTTGTTTTTTTTTGTATTCTTAGCTGCCACAAGCTCCATTGTTTTGGATGTAAATTTATTTGAAAAATAATTATTTTATTTGAAAAATAGGGTGCTGGAATTTACTGAAGTGTTCTTTGTCATTATTGTTATTGTTGATTTTATTTTTTTTAATAAAATGTGACAAATGTTTTCAAATTCGTAAAAAATCAAAATTGTCGCCTGAAATTTTCCAAAAAGGCGAAATTGTCGCAATTTTCACATTTCAAACATCCTCTCCTAAATTTAGCAAATCTTTTACTTTTCATTCCAGAACTCATCAAATAAGAAAACCAACTTTTTACTTACTTTAATTATCCACTTAGTCGGTTCACTTTTGGGGGATGCATTTTCATCACCTTCCTTGTTCTTTTCAGCTTTTTTTCTATTCTTAACTGTACTTTCCTGCATGAGCAGCAGAGCACTACTAGCTGTGGTAGTTGTGGTATTTACACCATAAGAAACGGCAGTGGTAAATGCTAACGAAGGCACTTGACCTTCAGCTGTAGTGGCAGCAATGGAGGCAGATGTAAGTACTGTAGGCATTGCCCACGGCCAGAGCGGGAAGGATCCAGAGGTGGGGGTGGCGCACTGCTTGAGCATTTGCTGGATGTAGGTGTTGGCTGCTAGCAAGTGCTGATGGTTTTGCTGCTGCTGTTGTTGGGCAGCCATGAAGGCTTGTAAAGATGGATGGTTGACTGTAGCAGGGCTTTCTCCTGCATGACTGGAGGCATTGCTCACTTTGGGACTGGTGGTGCAGGCAACTTCTTGACTGTGGTTAATTGGCGAGTGGACAGAAGACTGGGCGGAGGAGGGACGGGTGGAGTTAGTCGGAATTTCAAGTAGAATCTGTGGATCCCACTAAGAACACCTGACTGCTGCTGGTTGGATGGGCAGGGGAGACCATAAAGTTGCCGCTGAGAGAGGTCACGAAGGGGTACATAATTGACTCTGCTGAGATTTAAAAGAATTACACAAAGTTGAGTAAGCCTTGACACATTGCGAAGTATTGTATACTTACAAATTGACATCTATTGATTTTTTCATAAGTTATTAATCATTTTTGGTATTTGCAGCCAAATTATGGCACAAAAACATCCCTAAAGTTTGACCACCCGCTGGTTCTGACAATTTTATATTTTGATAATTCAAAAATTGAGGCTATTTTAGGTCTTTAGTCAAACTAGCTCCTAAATTTGCATAAATTCCGACTTTGGCGGTTGTTTTCCGAAAATTATATGAGACAATACCAGTAAGTGCGAACACGACTAGGCTCTTTTTTTATAAAAAAAGTGTCATTACAATCAATACTCAATTTCAAAGTAAAATTTTTCGCAAAACAAAATCGAAATCACAAAATCAAAACGCAAAATCGGAACGCCTGTGAATTGCAGGACTTGACTGATCAAATACAACTGTCTGAAATTTCCAAATTTTAGACAGGTGAAAAAAAATGCCTGACACCTGGTTCAAACTTTAGGGTGCTGTCATTTTATCAGGACTCGATTATGTATTGCTATTGGGTTGGTCCATAAGTTTGCGGTGGTTTACAAAGTTATTACAATTTTGGTTTCAAAACCCATCAAACAATTTTTCTCTAGTTCTTGAAAAGAACAAGGGTCAATGATCAAGGGGCGAGGCGCAGCATTTCTTCGGATGAGGAAAACATTCAACAAGTTCCAGAATAAAAATAGAATAAGAATTCAATTGCTCAACCAGTGCTCGGAAGTCGTACTCGTACTTCGTACTCGTACTCGTATCGTACTCGTACTACGAGTACAGTACAATACGAGAGAGAAAAAAGGTCGGTACAGTACGAATACGAAGTACGAGAGAGAAAAAAGGTCGGTACGAGTAGAATACGAAGTACGAGAGAGAGAAAAAGGTCGGTACGAGTACGAATACGAAGTACGAGAGAAAAGGTCAGTACGAGTACGAATACGAAGTACGAGAGAGAAAAAAAGGTCGGTACAGTACGAATACGAAGTACGAGAGAAAAAAAGGTCGGTACGAGTACGAACAGCGAAGTACGAGGAGAAAAAAAAGTCGGTACGAGTACGAATACCGTACGAGAGAAAAAAAGGTCGGTACAGTACGAATACGAAGTACGAGAGAAAAAAGGTCGGTACGAGTACGAATACGGGAGTACGAGGAGAAAAAAGGGTGGTACGAGTACAGATACGAAGTACGAGGAAAAAGGTCGGTACGAGTACGAATACGAAGTACGAGGAAAAAGGTCGGTACGAGTACGATACGAAGTACGAGAGAAAAAGGTCGGTACGAGTACGAATACGAAGTACGAGAGGAGAAAAAGGTCGGTACGAGTACGAATACGAGTACGAGGAGAAAAAAGGTCGGTACGAGTACAGATACGAAGTACGAGAGAGAAAAAAAGGTCGGTACGAGTACGAATACGAAGTACGACGCTAAGTACAGTACAGAAGTACGAGAACCAAAGTACGAATCATTACCTTCACTGAGTTTTTGCATGCGAGAATTTTTCTGATTCTTTATATGAATTTGAAGTTGTTATTTGTTTTAAACTATAAATTTGGAGACAAACGCTTACGAACTAGAATACTTTTGTCATTCAACAATTAGTAGAGTCATTCATCAAAGTTTGAACAAAATTTAATCCCTTTTTATTATTATATATTCTTTTTCTTCTCATAAGCAAGTACTTCTCAATTAATTTAACCAACTATGTAAAAAAAAGATTGAAAATAAACAAAACATTGAAAAATAATAATACGACAAAAGTACGAAGTAAAAAAGCCAAGTGCGACAAAAATACGATACGAATACAGTACGAATCGTTTTTAGCTCGTACACAGTGACGAATACGAAATACGAGACCAAAAATTTAGAGGTACGAAGTACGAGTACGAGAGAAAAAAAAAGGTCAGTACGAGTACGAATACGAAGTACGAGACCAAAAAATAAGAGGTACGAGGTACGACTACGAGTACGAGAGCAAAATGAAGGCAGCAAGTACGGTACGAAAACGACAAAATTCAAAAAAAATTCCGAATTGTTGCTCAACGTGTCATTACTGTGAAATTTATGCCATCGGACAGTTTCAAGACTTAATTAGTGAAAAATTATAAGTACCCCCTTTTCATAATCGAATGCCCCTTTTCTCAAAAAACGATATGGCCACTTTGGGTTCAAGTGGCAATATCTTTGGTCAACTTAAATTTCTAATACAAATTATTTTTTGTTTCTATATGGGGTTTCAAAAACGGACATTTTTAATCACTTTAAAAAAATTTTAAAAGAAGTTTTTAACAAAATGGCTATTACTAGAATGGTTACCGGTTTTTTAACTCGGTACTAAATTATATAAAAAAGTAAGAAGAACATGTTGGAGTCCCTCCTAACCTACGCTGGCTTACAAGCCAAAAAAAATAAAGTCCTTATTTTTCAACTATTGCAGGCTGAGAAAAGCGGCGGTGGTGCAAAAGTTTTTCTGAATATAGCGCCAGACACTGAAGATGGATATGAAATTATAGTCAACTATTAACTGTATCTGGGACCAAACTCTTTTTTATTTTTGAAGTTTTACGTCAAAAACAAGTTCTTCAAATCAGACTACACGTAGAGAGAGCTATTAGGCCTTTCGCGATTTATTCTAGTGGTAGAGCAGCTAGTGCATAGTTGGAGTCTCGATCCTCAGCGAAAAGCAAGGAAATGGTCCAAATTTTAATTTTTTTATTTGTCTAGTTTAGGAACCAGTTAGAGTGCCTACTATTTCTTGCAATCCGAACAGCAATTTGCGCAAAGCAGTAGAAAAGCTGCGATTTCTGCACATCAATTATAATGAGGAGCACATCTGGTTGGTCCGTTCAAGTTCTTGCAGTGACGAGGTTGATTTGGTGGCATTGTAGAGTGAGCTAGTTCAAATCGCTCCGGATTCTCATTGGACGTTAACTAGCTGGCAGAGGTAGAAATTTGATGTTGATATATTTTGCCGTTAATATGTTTTGCCTTTTGCATTCACTTGACCTTGATATTCAGATAACAGATTCTTCGACAATCTTTCTATGCTCTCAAAAAGTCAACTGTTTTCCCTGGCTATCTATGCTGCACCTGTCCGATTGGCATCAAAGACAATATGCTAATGGAGACTGAACATATGATCGATCCACTGCCGCAAACACTCGAGCCACGCAAGAAAAGAGGGCGACGAAAGAAAATTGGGAGAGCGTTAAGAATTCATTTAGAATATTTTGTCATCGTTATGTGCTGCTGTTTATCCAATAAAAGTGGTATGTTTGATAGGAAGGGGCAAAATTAAATTGATGGCTTTCGGTCGACTCTTTGACACTTGCTGATTCGTAAGAAGACCTGAAAATGGATGAAGTGAATATCAGATTTGTCAACTCTCGCTGGATAGCCTCTTTAATAGAAGTTAACGTGCCGGCAGTTATTATTAATCTTATCAATTGGGTCTGTATTAATCACCTGAAAAACCAAAAAAATCATAAAATGAAAGGCTAAAAACCAAGGTAAAAAGTCCCATAGGCACTAGAAAGGTGGCTGAGCTGACAAAAATACACAAAATTAGTGTGAAAACAGTGAAAATTAGTGAAATAACTGTGTTCACTACTGAGATTTTTGTATTCTGCACAAGAAATCCACTTGAAGGGGTAAAAATAGACTTGAGAAGGCAAAAAATTTGAATTTGAGGCGGTAAAATTTAAATTTTAGGGGGTAAATTTCAAATTTGAGGGACGATTTACACATTTTGTACGAAATTCAAATTTGAAGGGGTAAAAGGGATATACATAGAGGGGATTTACATATTTTGAGGGGTGTTTTCACCTACAGCCTTAAAATTTATTTGGAATTTTTATCAATGCAAATATTTTGCAACCCATCAAAAAGGTCACATTAGGGTCATTGCACCTGACCATGCAATGCATCAGCCATCGAAGACGTTCCGAAAACAAATTTCGCCTTAAGTTTGGGCAGGAGTAGTGTGAGCCAAATCATTTTGAGACAATTCAATTTGGGCCAAAATCAAATTGCGCCAAGATCATTTGCAATATTCGGCAAATATTTACCGAATATTGTAATTTTATTTCGGCCCAAATTGAATTGTCGCAGAGTGATTTGGCCCACACTACTCCAGCACCCAAAATTTGACAATTCAATTTTTCAATTCAATTTCAAACAATACTGCACAATTTTTAAGTTTTTTGGAAACTTTTTTTAAAATTCAAGTTCTAATTGCTTCTTATTTATCTAATTTCTCGATCATTCATTTTATATTAATCGTTAGCATTAATGGTTAAGTGCCTATGCACAACCCAACTAATTCAGCCGGGGATTGATTAGAAATTGAGTTTGAGTAGCTTATTTTCGAATTGCTGCTCCTTTTTTAACATTCATTTATAGTGGACGGAAATGCGTGCGCGACTGAAGAGTGTGGGGTTGTCGGGAGTAGTCTCATTTCGATCCGACGACTAATTGCTGGGTTTATGAGCACTTTTTCAACAAGTTGTAAAATATCCATTAAATGTATTTCATACATTTTTTGAACTGTCTTGTAGATTTTGCCTTTCTGCGTGAAAAGGTTCAAAAAAAATATCTGAAACGCAAAAAAGAAGTGCCAACCTTTTGAGAAAAACAGCTTTTTATAATAAAGGTTGCCAAAAGTGGATGTGAACATTTCCGAAAAAAAAACTTCTTGTTTTGAGTTCTTTTGAAATATTTTTTTTTAGAGATGATGACGGGACGGGACAATTCCGTCCCGTCCTGTTAATTTTAGAGAATCGTCCCGTCCCGGAATCCCGCCCGGAAATTTTTGGCACCTGTCCCGTCCCGGTATCCCGTCCCGAAAAAAAAATGCAGCTAGCCTCTGCTGGAGAATAACAATTCGGAGTCCTAGTAGTAGTTCTAGTTAAATTGTTTGTTTTGTTTGAGAGATGAATAAAGCATATAGGATCCCGATTGGAAATTTTTAAGACCGTCCCGAAAATCTTCCCTGTCCCGGGGTCCCGTCCCGGTATAACTTTTTGACCTGTCCCGTCCCGCGTCCCGTCCCGAAATTTTTAAATTTGAATTCTGACCCGTCCCGTCCCGAAAAGGTCAAGCCATCATCTCTAATTTTTTTGACTTATTCGTGTTCAGCATGTTCGATTTGCGTATGAAAGCGCTCTCATCCTCCAAACTCACTATCATATTTCAAATACCTCTCAAGACAACAAAGATTCAAACTGTCAGAATTTAAATTTTTAACACAGGGATGATTTTTTTTAATTTTTATGTGTCAGATAAATCTACATGGATAGTTAAGTAAATCGAAAAGGGTTTGATATGTTGCCTCAGACATATTATGATCAAACCTCTTGAATCTCTGGGCGGTGATCTGGGCTGTGAAAAAGTCCTTGGTTCAACCTAAAATTACTAGCACTTTGTGATGGGTTGCAAAAATTTTTTAATGATAAAAATTACACAAAAATTTTAGTAGGTTTCACATACAAACAAGTTTTTGGGTGCTTTTGGGAGGAGTACATATAAGGGAGTTTAGCCAAAGTAATTATAATTAACATACTGAGGTTCGGCAAAAGTCTGTATTTCACGCATGAAAGCCATTTGCTACCAGAACTCATCAATGTCCAGCCAGCAAGTCTGTTTTTTTCTCCGAGTTTTGAATAGTCGGCGTCTGTTGGATCCCATAACGGCGGCATAGTTTCGACCAGTTCAATGAAAAATTCTTTGTGGTCATCTGTGAGCTTGGTGAGCTGCACAGCTGCTGCAAGGTTTTGCGACTTTCTTTTGCTCATCTCTAAATTTTGGCAAACAAGTATCAACTATCAATATGAAGCAGAAGAATAAAGATCCAAAAGATTAATGACTAATTAAAGCAATACGGAATTTTTCGCAAAAAATTAAAAACAAATGATCACAGTGGTTTTGCATGACAAAACTAGGTTGACTCCAAACTCATGCTGACTCCAGAGTCATCGATCTATGAAAAATTTTTTACTTTTTCAAAGAAAATTTGATATGTGAAACCCAACAAAATATTTTAAAATTTTTATGAATAAAAATTTTGCAAGACGTTGCTGAGTGCTAGCCACTTTAGGCTCGATGCAAGACTTCTCGGACGACCTGGTATTTAGCAAGACTTTTCGGACAACCTGGTATTTGGCAACACACATAGTGTAGAACGGATAGTCAATCACTTATCTGAAATATCTGTGAAATTAATTAATTGAATTCGGATGGGTCGCGTCGTGTGACACAGTGACCTGGCATGCTCATCTGTCAATATTTATCCCCGCCAATTCAAAAATTTTTTAAAATTGGCAAAGTCTTCTGCGTCAGCCATCTCGCCAATGCACTTCATGAACAGCTTCTCGCCCAATTGATATTCCATGTTGCAGCAACTTGCTTGCAGTTTTCAATTTTGAAGATAATTCACCCGATTCTATTTGTTCATGCTGCCTCGGAAGTACCTACCGATATATCTAAATCCATGAAACATCCAGTCAAAAAAGTTTCCACAGACAAAAATCCAAAAAACACAGACTTTTTTAAACACTCTATGTATCAAAATGTAGCCCGAGAGATGTAGGGTGAGATCACCAGACGGATTTTGAAAATCAGAAATTTTGATACTTAGAGCCATTTTATCTAAAAAAGCATGGTTTTTGACTAGAAAATATTGGGTTGGTGCATAATTAACGTCGGTTTTTTTATTTGCACACTATTTAACACCAAATACAAGTCCGCCTATAACATTTCTGAATATTATTCTGGAGCATATTCACCCTCTACATCAATAACAGCTTCCCAAAAATTTATTTAATACGTGTGAGCAAAAACAGAATGAATTAAAATGTCAGATGGGAACTTATTCACTTGGGGGTGGTGGCGCATTTTTCACTTATTTGTAAATCATGTTTGAACGACTCCCAAGTAACTTTTATATGCTAAAAACGATAAGAAAAGTGGTTTCCGTAATTTTTCTACATAAAAAATGGATTTTTTCAAAAAAAAATTTTGACAAAAATTTGACATTTTGCCTTGGGGGACCAAGGTAAACCACCTTATGTAAAGGTATTATACCCCGTTTTGGTCACTGGAGCTGGGCAAAAAGACTCTTTAAATGTATTTTTGATCACGAGTCTCACTCGGAATCATGTCTAAGGTAAGTCTGTGCGCGCATCTCTAACCAACCAAGCCTCTGCGCTCCCTTCTGGGGCGGGGGTGGACTTGGTTGCTTGGGGTTGAGATGCGCACACCCACATACCTTAGACACAAATCACTCAAAAGTGACTCTGGATGCATAAAAAATGTATGCATACCAGAGTTTCTCTATGCGGTAGGCCCCAGTTAACAAAACTATGTTCAAACTCAATCTTTTTGGGTATTCAGGTACTTTTCCTGAAGGTTTACCTTGGTCCCCAAGGCAAAAAGTCAAATTTTTGTCAAACAATTTTTTTTGAAAAAATCCATTTTTTATGTAGAAAAATTACGGAAACCACCTTTCTTATCGTTTTTAGCATATAAAAGTTACTTGGGAGTCGTTTAAACATGATTTACAAATAAGTGAAAAATGCGCCCCCAAGTAAATAAGTGCCGTCAGATGTTCACTAAAGTAACACAACAAAAAAACCAACGTTAATTATGCACCAACCCAATACTACTTTTGGAGATCGCTCCGCATAAAAAGTTTAAAATTTCGCATTAATCGACGCAATATGGCACTTGCGTACGTAAAAATTAACGGGCTATCACGTCAACGATTTTTTTCCACGTTCTAGCCAAACAACAAAAGCTCAGAGCAGTTTTTAACCAAAACTTAGAGAATTTTTTTTAGTTTTTTCGTGAAAACAATTTGTAAGCATCGATTTTTCAAGGTAAGTGACGGCTTGTCAGAAAGCGCTTAGAACAACGAATCTTTCAGGACTAGCATCAAGTAACGAAGGACACCGAATTGTGTCCCGGATAATTTCTGCGTGGACACCAAAGTAGCCCGTCATTTCTGATGGGTGGCAAGAGAAGTTATTATAAAAACTTATCTTGTTAATTTCGATGGGTTTCAAAATTAACTTTTTTTGATATCTGAAACCCAACAAAAAATTTTTTGTAATTTTTATAAACCAAAATATTTTGCAACCCGTCAGAAACGCAGGATACAATTGATGTCCGCGCTGAAATTATCCAATAACCCGATGGAGTACGTTCAACTTATCGAGATTAAGGGTTACATCGTATAAAATTTTGATTTAGCGCCCTCTTGTCCAACACTACGTCGCTGTGCTGCATTAGCAAGTTACAGTCGAATCTGGATAACCCGACACCCCCTTTAGGTTCGTTCCCGTCTTGGGTCCGACACTTTTTTAACCTCGATTTTTCACATCCAAAATGTCGCAGGGATTCTAATTTTACCGGTGTTTTTTCCAAAATATCTTATTTTTACCATAAAGACCCGCGGACCTCGATAATCCGACACTTGACTTTAAAACGGGTGTGGGTTATCGAGGTCCGCGGGTTTTTATATATATGAAACTTTCCCACAATTAAAAATATGTTTTTCGAACGTTTCAGAATTACGTTGAAAAAAGCACTTTAGAGACATTTTCAGCTCACACCCAAACGGTATACTTCTACCAAAAAACCTTGCTGAATCAATAATTTCAATTATTGTTTGTTGTGAGCAACTTTCATTGAAAAACAGAACCTTTATTAATCTAGATTTAATTTAAATACTAATTTGTGCTGCTACAATTTACAATTTAAAAATACTAAAAAAAAATCTGTAGCTCGGATTAAACCAGAAAATTAAGTTGTACATACGAAAGAGTATATATACTCAAAGGCTACAATGCTACAATAATAACAACACAAAAATGGTAATAATATTATTATTGCAGTGGAGTTCATTTGTTTCATTCAATAAAGCTAACATATCTGGACAATAATAGCATCAAAATGGGACGTTTAAGATTTTGGGCTCTCTATGTGTTCGAGGGACCCCCGCAAAAATATGCCTTGCACCCCCCAGTTGCTTATTTTTCTGACTTTTTAGGCTGAGGCAAGGGAAGGCCAGCATATGTTAGGACATACTCAAACATGTTTTTATTACTTTTTTTCAAACCTCGAATCATTTTTGAGTCCGTCCTATTATACGCTAACCAACCCTTACCTAAGCCTAAAGCCTAGAAAATCACAAAAAAACAACAGGGGGGACCAAGGCGTATTTTTTAGGAGGTCCTCGAACACATATAGAGCAGATTTTGCATACATCTAACCAACAAAAAAATAGCGAGACAAAAAAGCAGTAAACCGGAGTAGTTTATAAACACAGAGACACAAAACAAACTAATATTATTTTTTTTTAATATTTTTAAGTAAAACCAAATATATTTGAAGACACACAATAAGGGTAGAAGTACTCAAGAGGCTTTTTAAAGCAATTTTCAAACGGTAATTATTAATGGCACAGTCGACTCCCGATAAGCTGATACCCCTGGTAACCAGTCGGGGGAGCCATTGTATTGAGGTGCCGCTTTATCGCGAGGTGACTGTAGAACATTTTAAGTAATCTATAAAATCCATTAAAAAAAATTTAAAAAATTTAAAAAATGTCTGAAACGCAAAAAATGAAGTTTTACAACTTCTTCAAAAAGTGCCGTCAAACCCAGCAATTAGTCTTCGATGGGAAAATAGACTACCCCTGACAACCCTGATAAAACCAGCAAAGCGACACTGTGCTACACCTACTATGATAATATCAATTTTTCTTGTTTTAATTTATTAATCAAAATTACTTTAACATTTTGAAATTTGGTATTTTTGTTCAAAGGTCAGTTTTTTTATTGGTTCGTTTGATTTATACGATATGTTTGGCCTAATTATGGACGTTTGCGGGACTTGCCATCCAAAAATTCGGAAACGGGCATCTATGGTGTTGTTCTGCCCGGTTTTTTAGAATGTTAAGGTAATCTTGAATCACCCTGTACGGGTATCACGGTTTTATTGAAAATTTTGACCCTACCGGAGTATACCCCCCCCCCAAATGAAATTTTTTTTAAAGTGTTTCCAAACACCCTATATCAACCTAAAATCACCTCAGAAGTTCAAAAAGACATTATTTTTGTGTTCTGGTCAATAAAAATTGAGTTTTTGGCATTTTTGAAATTTTGACCATTTGGCTGTTTTACCATGTTTTGGTCACTGGAGCTGGGCAAAAGAGCCTCTAAATGCATTTTTGATCAAGAGTCTTGCTCGGAATTATGTCTAAGGTAAGTGAGTGCGCGCATCTCTAACCGACCAAGCCCCAGCGCCCCCTTCGGGGGCGCAGGGGCTTTGGTTGCTGGGGTTGAGATGCGAACACCCACATACCTTAGACGCAAATCACTCGAGTGACTCTGGATGCATAAAAATGTATGCATACCAGAGTTTCTTTATGCGGTAGGCCCCAGTTAACAAAACTATGTTCAAATTCCATCTTTTTGGGGTCAAGGTACCCTCAACATCTGATTTACTAAGTTATAATAAACAGAAATCAACTAAAAATACCAAAATTCAAGATTTAAAAAAAATCGACTTTTTATAGAAAAAAGTAGGTGAAAACACCTTTTTTATCGTGTTCAGCGTGTAGGAAATGCTTAAAAATGGTTAAAATGGTGTTTTGAAAAAGTTCAAAAAAAATTTCATTTGGGGGGGGGGTATACTCCGGTAGCGCCAAAATTTTTATTTTCAAGTTGTATGCGTTTAGTAGTCATTCAGTAGTACTCAAACTGATCGTGAGAATAGAAAACATTTTGATAGTTAAAAATTGCATGTTTATATAAAACAAACCCAGAAATAAACGTTAAGCAACAGTGTGTTATGGAGATTAGGTCACGTAGAACGCTTGTGACATGGTTTAGCTGGTCCTGATTTTCTTCCATACGAATGTACAATTTTTTTTATCAGGATAACAAGGGTTGTCGGCGGTAGTCTTATTTCCAACCAACAACTAGTTGCTGGGTTTGTGAGCATTTTTTCAAGAGGTTTTAGAATCTTCATTTCTCGCGTTTTATATATTCCGTTTGAACAGTTCTACACAGAAAGGAAAAATCTACAACACTTTTCAAACGTAACGTAACGCAAAAAAGCCTATGCAGACATTTTGGTTTATTTTAGTCCACTGATGGTTTATTACAGTCCTACAAAGCGAAATGTCAAATTTTGGTCAAAAATGTTGAAATTGTCTTCCAGTCTCTATAAATATTTTTTTAGTTTTACGTTTTTTAAAAGCCACTAAATGCTGAAAAGACAATACAGTCAAACCTCGTTTATCCGGCACCCCCAAAAGTTCATTCCCGCCTTGGGTCCGACACTTTCTTTAGCTCAATATTCGAAGTCTTTTGCTAAATGTGATTCACCAGTCTAGTCCGAAATATCGCAAGGATTCTGTTTTTGCCGGTCGTTTTTCCAAAAGTTTAAATTTCGTCATATTGACCCGCGAACCTCGGTTATCCGGCACCCCTTTTTTAATACATTGATGATTCAGAAAGCTGTGGTGGAATCTCTCATTGTTTGAGAGTATCCTTGTTAGAGTTTAATGACCCCACATAACCCTGCTTTCAAAAAGAAGTGACCTTATATCAAGATTCGACTGTATTCAGGATTGTTTTCATCTTTACAGGAAAAGTAACAAACTAATTTTTCTACTAATTTTAAAAACCCGCTAGAAAATGTTTTTGGCTTTTCATTGCGGAACTCATCAAAGATCAATACCAAGTGCTCATATAATTCAATTATTTACTTCATGCGGTTCACTTTTGGGAGATGCATTTTCATCACCCTCCTTGTTCTTCTCAGCCTCTTTTCTATTTTTGACCGGTATATTTAGCAGGTCGTTGACTTCACCTGCAGTAGCAACAGTAGCACCACTAGCTGTGGTAGTTGTGGTCTCCACACCAGAAGAAACTGCAGTGGTAAATACTAAAGAAGGCGCTTGACCTTCAGCTGTAGTGGCAGCAATGGAGGCAGTTGTAAGTACTGTAGGCATTGCCCACGGCCAGAGCGGGAAGGATCCAGAGGTGGGGGTGGCGCACTGCTTGAGCATCTGCTGGATGTAGGTGTTGGCTGCTAGCAAGTGCTGTTGGTTTTGCTGCTGCTGCTGTTGTTGGGCAGCCATGAAGGCTTGTAAAGCTCCTGGATGGTTCAGTGTAGCAGGGCTTTCTCCTGCATGACTGGAGGCATTGCTCACTTTGGGACTGGTGGTGCGGGCAACTTCTTGACTGTGGTTAATTGGCGAGTGGACAGAAGACTGGGCGGAGGAGGGACGGGTGGAGTTAGTCGGAATTTCAAGTAGATTTGTGGATCCCACTAAGTTCGCCTGACTATTGTTTGTTGGGGTGCTAGAAGAGGCCATGGAATTGCCGCTGAGAGGAGTCAGGAATGGTGACATTATGGATTCAGCTGCAATTGAAAAAATTGTAAAAGTGTTAAGGATTACAAAAATTTAAATGAGAGCTGTTTTACTGGACCAGATCTCTCTCTGGCCCGTAAGATAATATTATGTGACTACATGATTTTTTTTAAGGGTCATAAAATATTATTTAGTGCACAACCATCAAGTTGTCGAAAAGTCGTTGCGTTGTGGCAAAAAGAACTCGCACCTTTCGAAAATTGCAAATTTTTTGATATAAATTACAAAAAAAGTTCGATAGGTTTCAAAATAAACACTTTTATGAATAAGAGAGGTACTATTTTTTCTAATCGACGACTAATTGCTGGGTTTGTGAGCACTTTTTTAACAGGTTGTAAAATGTTCATTTTTGGTGTTTTTTAAATATTTTTGTAGATTTTGTCTTTCTGTGCAAAACTGTTCAAAAAGAATGTCTCGCCGGTGTGAAAATAGACTACCCCTGACAACCCTAGATTTTATAGATCACATAAAATGTTCTACAGTCACCTCGCGATAAAGCGGCACTTCCATACAATATTTTGACTGGAAATGGGATTTTTCGTACCTCAGTTAATTTTCTTTTTCCTTTGAACATTAATTTTTTTTTACAAAACGATATTACCGTGAATCCACCCGACAAAAAGCGCACCAGATCAAAATTTCAAAATATTTTTTTTTTCGAAAAAAATTTTGCCTTGGTCTAAGCCAGGGGCGTCCTGGTAGTTTTCGAAACCGTTTGAGAATTTACATTTTTATCAGTACTCTAATGGAAATAATTACACACAAGTTCATACTCAATATTATGCCAGAAAGCGGGGGTTCATTTACGTATTAGGTTGTATATGACTATGCCTGCAAAATTTGCAAAAAAAATCTAAAAAAATTCCAGGCTTTCGGAAATTTCGGAACTTTTTTTTTTCGCAAATTTCGAGAAGGTGCTCACAAACCCAGCAATTAGTCGTCGGTTTGAAATCACTAATCCCGACAATCCCAAAAACACCGCCATACTCTAGGACTCACTTACGTTCTAGAGTTAATTTAGACTGGCATAAAAAGATGCACAGCAGAAAAAAGTGATAAAATGACAACGAAACTGTTTTTACATCGACCTGTAAAGTAATTTTTGCTTTAAAGGACCATGCTCGCGGTGGTCTGGTGGGTCCCCGCCGATTCAAAAAAATTCCTAATCATTGGTCTTCTTCTTTAACAGTTTTATTTTGAATACTGAGAAAAAGTACTGGCAAAAAGGCAAATGAAAAAGGTCATTTTCGAAGGTCGAAGAGTGGGGACTTTTTGCTAAAATTAATGGGTGTTGAAAATTTTTGACGAGTTTTAAGGGCTTATTGCATATGTATATTAAAATGACGCTCACATGATGGGCTTTCTAATGATATATAACATGTAAAATTTAAAAAAAGCCTGTCAAAAATATTCAACACATTAAATTTCGGAAAAATTTTCGCCACTTTTCGACCCTCGAAAATGACCTTTTTTCATTATCCTTTTTGTCAGTACTTTTTCTCAGTTTTTTTAAAATTTTTAACACAATCTCGTTGTTCTCATTTCAAAAATTGACTATTCTGCCATTGATACCACTACCCACACAGTCAACTGCTCAAAAAATAAAAGAACTGTCTACAAAAATGCTAACCAAAAGCTTGTTGTTGAGCAGCTGCAAAAGAGGCCATGAAGTCCTGGCTAGCACTTCCATTGCCAACTGCAGCCAGAAGCGAAGCATAAGGACTGTTGGCAGACAAAGGGTTGGCACCTCCACCAGCAGCTGCTGCAGCCGCGAAGGCAGCGCCATGGGCAGCCATAGCATGGGCTGCATGCAATCCAGCCACTGCTGAAGCGTAAGGGTGGGTGGAACGTTCTTGTTTACTGAAAATAGAAAGAGTTACGAGAAATTTTAGAACCACTGCTAAATACCGATATTTGGCTCTCCTATTTTGGAACCAGACCTGGACTCGGGCTTCAGACAGGCGCACTCGACCAGCCAATTCTTCGCTGAAACTGACCATATTATTTATGTTCGGTGAAAATGAGATGGGGTTGTCGGGGATAGTATCATTTCGAGCCGGTGACTAATAGCTGGGTTTGTGAGCACTTTTTCAACAGGCTGTAAAATCTTCATTTTTTTGCGTTTCAGACATTTTTTTCAATTGTTTTACGCAGAAAGGCAAAATGAAAAAGCTACAGTTCAAAAATGTCTGAAACACAAAAAACGAATATTTTACAGCCTGTTGAAAAAGTGCTCACAAATCCAGGAATTGGTCATCGGACTACCCCCGACAACCCTCGAATTAAGACGAATTGTGATGAAATTTTTTTAATTATTTGACTCTACTTTAAATTTTCTGCTGCATTTTACTTTTTTTCTTCTCTTCGCCAAAATTTTCAAGTTCAATATTAAAAGTCTAATCCATTCACTGCCAAAAGCAATCCAGGTACATCAAAAATTAGCTCAAAATTCAATTTCTTCTCTATAATCCTAAACTTCAAAATACAGCTCTTTCCAGGTCTCTGACGATGCTAACGACTTATGGCTAATGACTTATTTGTAGGTAGAAACACTTGCAAGTCTCATGATCCTAATGAGCTTTTGCTAAATTTAAATTTACAAATAAATCTTTTTCCATTTGAAAAATAGGGTCTTAACGTCCATGCAAAAAAGAACCAATTTAATCCAATAATTAGCTGTAGCTAATCAATCAATTGGTGCAACCCATTTGTGTCCTCACCGCCTATTTTCGGAAGGCCATTAAGCAAAAATAGCAGGTGTTGCTGAGTCTATTTCCTCGTCTTTGGTGGTGGTCAGTAGCAACAGTATAGCACTACTATACCACTAAAAAATGGTGCATTGGGGGATAACTGTGCCTAATTAACTGACTGAACAGAAGACTCCTTGTATTTCCTTCTCTTTTTCTTTGCTTTTGAGAATGCGCAACTGCTTGTTATTAAAGCAATTGTGGTCTCTTTAAGCGCCGACCAATTGCTTTTAGCGCTCTTCAATTAGCAAGAACAACATGCTCAAATTACTTCCACTTAGACACATTAAAATCGTTCAAAATTTTTGAATTCTGAAGAAAACATCACAAAAAAGAGGTTAAAATTAGTGTTCAATGGAAAGTGCACACTGACGACGTATTGGACTTATACGAAAGTCTTTTCCGAACAATCACTGTGTCGGGCAACAAGTCTTGTATTTAGATTACTATGTGGTACGACACTCCGATGGGTTTCATCTTTTATATTTATAATAAAATAAAGAAAAATATTTTAATAAGTTGCAGAAAATAAGTAGCAATGAATATGCGCAATAAAATTGTTTGATGGGTTCAAACTCTAAATTTTTTTCTGGTATATAAATACTGAAACCCAGCAAACAATTTCTGAACCGCACAATCTTGTTAAACCAAGACTAGTTATCTCACAATTCGAACATCGCACATCAGAAAATCGAAGAGGTATCAAAGGTTCAAAGAGCTGTTTTCTAAGTAAATCAACCATGCTGAACCTGAATCCTGTATCAGGATTTCGATTTTGCAAATATTTTGTTTTTTTGCTTGGACATCTAAACAAAACAAAGGTAAAAGATATTTTCCAATTTTTCTTTTACCGGAAAATATCTTGAAATTTTCCGGAAAATTTCCATCACCCAACCCTAATGTAAACCTTATTTAATCGAACATATTGAATTTGATGTTGAAGGCCAGCAAATCTATTGATTAATTGTCTCAAGCAGACATCAATCTGCCTCTCCCTCAATTACCATGTATAATGCCTCACCCAAAAGGTGGAACCAGTCAAACAACAGATTTTCTCCCAGCTTCTTTTGTTCCAGGACTGGAGTAAATTAGGCGCGTCCATTTTTCAGCTGGTTAAAACCGGCAGAGACTAATCAATTATGAATGGAAGAAGAAGTATGGTCGTAAGGCAAATAAACTATGGACACATTAATGTGTGTCCCTTTCCTAATTTTGCAGTCAATAAATAAAGGATATTCTGGGATGCTTGATGACAAAAACGAAATTTAATAATTTGATCCTCCCAGCTGTAATGACTAATAAACCATATGTAGGCCTACAACAAGAGGATATTTGGACACGCACACCGCACTAATTTAGCTGTTAGAAAATTTAGGCAAGTAAAAGGGACCCAATTTGATGAATAAGTAATCCGCTACTGTTTTAGAGCTCTCTTAAAATAAGCACATAGAAAAAAACTGCAATTAAACGGGACCCACCTGTGCGGGAGTAGAGAAAACGTTTCATTTTGTCCTAGTGGTTAGCGAGTTTGCTTTTAAACGCATGGGTTGAAGGTTCGGTTCCCGAACCTTCGACCCATGTGTTTAAAAGCAAACTCACTAACCACGACAGTATCTCAAGTGCACCCCCTTCCCCTTCGAAAAACTTTTTGTACTTTTAAATAAAAGTGCCTATTTTCAGCTGAAAATTTTTATTCTGAGGCACCCCAGTAGGCAAAAATTCATCAGCAATCCGAATTATAGAGCAGAATTAAAAAAAAAATAACTTAGTCGCTGAGATATGACCTTAAGTTGGAGTAAAGTCAAATGGTCCTTTTTTAAAATATTGACACTCCAACTTTAGGTCATATCTCAGCGAGTAAGTATTTTTTTCAAATTCTGCTTTATGATAATCCCACCATGTTTTCCTTGCAATAACTGGTCTAGCGATTGACACCAGCCACCCCTTATTGTTTCTGCCCCACAAATTGGCCAATATGCGGGAAGAGAAAGCAAGCCGCTTGAGCTCACAAATTTAGACAGCAATTAGCTGACTTGTTTACCTTGGCATGTCCAACAAGGACCTACTTCTCCCCTCATAAATTAATGTGCCCACCTTCCGGGCCTGCAACAACAACTTAAATTGCTTTTAGCGCTGGCACAAAGGAAAAGAGCCGAAATCAGGCCGAAAAGAAACAGTAATTTGTAAATTACTTCGACTATTTAACCACCGGAAAATTGAGAAAATGAAGAAAAGGGCAATTAAAATAAAGACCTCATGGACAGTAGTAATAATAAGAATAAATAAGTTAACTGTATGTCCCATACGATTTCCAAAGATTGGATTTAATTCTTATTATTAATAAAGTTTAAAAAATGTGATGGGTGGCGAAAATACAATTTAAAATTTGCCACCGAAAGAAAACAATTCAGTTTTCTTTCCATAATGAAAAGAATAAACTAACCGTATAAAGCAATCTAAAAAAAGATCAATAAGTTTCACTTTTTGTAAAAGTCTAATAAATTTAACCAACCAGGATAATGGGTCATTCCAAAAGTCTGAAGATTAATATTATTGAAGTTTGATCTATTTTTGTAGAAGTGTAAAACCCACCTTCTCTAATTCGTCTAGTTGGGAGGCACTGAAAGTGGTTCTGTATCGTCGCTGCTTTCCTCTCTTACTACCTGAAAAAATTACCGTTAGTGGAGGTGATGATAAATCCTACAGTAATGGAACCCACTTTCATCCCCGCTGAGGGCAGGACTTAATTTGCCATCCGGTGACAATCCATCATGTCTAGCGTTCATAGAATTTTCTGAGCCGGAGCCTGAGGGAGTGTCTATAACAAACAGTTTTTTTTATCAAGTTATCGTGACATTGTTGTGCTTTTACTTTCAAGAAGTTTTAATTTTGGTTAATGAAAGCCATCAAAAACATTTCACACATGAATTCAAATAGTTTTTTGCTTTTTAATGCAGCCCATCAAATGTTTTTGACTGCTTTGTTAAAAGATGTCACAAGTTTGCATACCATTGCCATCCTCTTGGTCCATTTCGTCAGATCTGGCTGCACCAGACATCCTACTTCCAGCACTCATCATTTCATTTCTGTGAGCTGCAGCCAGAAACTTAGCCGCATCGAAACTGCCATTTGTACCAACCATTCCAGCCGTCAGACTTTCAATAGCAAATGGCGAGCTGAACGTGGAGCTGCCTGCAACGCTCATACCACTTCCTCCTTTGACCCCTCCATTGGTGCAACCAGACACATTGGAGTCATTCAGTCCACTCTTCTTGACCACTATTGGTGAAGAGGGGGTAGATGACGTGGATGATGTCTGTAGATTCTCCTGCTGTCCTCCATTGCCCTCCAAGGCTTTATTTAAAAAACTAGATCCAACCCCTCCGCCTAAGAAAAAATTAGGCGGGAAAAAGAATTTGGGAGTAGTGGACGAATTGGTTGCTCCGAATGGACTATGGAACTGGAAGGCTGAAGGAGTGGAAGTGGTGATGCTAGGATGGTCAACAGAGGGGGAGGAGGTGGACAATGCAGCTGCAATAGCAGCCATTTGTGCTGCTGCGAACTGTTGTTGGAAGGCAAATAGTTGGGGATCTGCAGTTGAAGAGTTGGCACTGCTGGTCTGATTGTGGTGAGCGTGAGCCATCAGTTTTTGTTGTTCCTGTAAATTATTTCCAGATTTTCTTCTTGTAGACTTCATGATAGTATGTCAAAATATACCTGTTGCATCATGAGGAGTTGTGCCATGTTCATGGCAATTTGGCTGAAGAGAATATGCTTTGGTGGTTGTGTTGATGTCTTGTAGTTGGTTGAGAAGGACCAGAGTGGTGTTCAGAAATATTACAGGAATGAATAATGGGAAAATGTGAAGTAGCAGTGGCTATCACTAAACAAACCTGGAATAGACAACATTATCAGAGTGATAATTGGTTGATATAACATAATCAGCAGGAAAATTAAAAATAGTTTCACCATATAACATCGAGGAATAAAATTTTGTGCAACCCATCGGTTTTGTTGCTTGTTTTTCAATTTAGGTTTGGGATAAGGCGGCAACATGCGGAGAGACCACTGACATGGCAGTTAGGAGGCGAAATAAATGATTATTTCAGATTAGTAAATTGTTTTTATTTCATGGTGATATTTAATTCTGCCCCCTAATCTGTGAAAAACGCCCGCTAATTTTAATTTGGTATTTTCTTTTAATTTTTTCGTTGATTTTTTTACAATGTAGCTCAGAATCTTAGCTTTTCAACGAGCTATCAAACTCCATTCAACAATATGAGAAATTTGGATATTAAGGGGTTTGAATGAAGTAACTTTTCTTTTTATGTTATTTTTCCAAGCCCCAAAATTTTTACATTTTGAAATTTATTCAATGGTGTTTGATAGGCTGTTGGAAAGCTTAGATTCTGGTCTACACGATAATGTAAAAAATTTTGCACAATTTAAAAAAATTAACAGGAAAATTCAAAGAGAAGTACATGGGCATTTTTCACAAACTAGCGGCCGAAATTAAATATCGCACTTTATTTTGAGGTTGCACTCTTCTATCAGTCTGGTCCATAAGTTCGCGGTTATTTATACACGGAACATAATATTTTCGTATGAGTTTCATTTTTTGAATTATGTAGGTCACTAGTTTTTCTGACCGGTGGTTTTCACTATTAAAATTTTGTTAGGTAGGTAGGCCAGCGTATGGAAGTTGTGACTAATAAGGGTTTTACGCACTTTTTCTGTGGTCTGGAACATATATTTGGGTGCTCTCTACTTAAGTTTTAGAAGGCATAAGTTTTTTGGGGGGCGGTTTGTTATTCTATACTAGGGTCTCTTTTTCTTTTTACCTGAAAAAATTACAGTTAGTGGAGGTGATGATAAATCCTACAGTAATGGAACCTACTTTCATCCCCGCTGAGGACAGGACTTAATTTGCCATCCAGTGACAATCCATCATGACTCGAGCAAAATTTTTATTTTGTAAGCTATCAAACAATACCGCTTCAGTTTTTCTAATAAAATTTCATTAGTGAAACCCACCGATCAGAAAGAAAATACATAATATATGAGACTCATACGAAAATATTATACTCCTTACAGTATAATTCGAGCTATTCGAAAATGTCTTAATAGAAGATGAAAATTTGTAAATAACTGGCTGTCCATACGGTATCAAACTACCTAACCGATGGGTTCTAGAGAGGACATGGTAGGAGATCTCCCACACGTGATTGAAAAATCATGTCCTGAGCAAAAGTAATATACCTAATAAGACCACAATAACCAGTGAACCTCCTTTCCCACCTTCATCCACCAAATTGAATCATGCAGCAGTGTAAATTATGTATAAATTAGTGTATTTATTTATTAGCCTCCTCCCTTTACTGCCCGCCTCCCAGCAACAACATAATAGGCGTAAATAAAGAGGCAAAAGAAGGCAGGACCATGTCTCTCTGGATAAAAATGGCCGATTAGTGTGTGCCCTCACTAAATGTTGCCTGTTGGGAGTGAATAGGCGGTTCACTCTGGCCTGGCCTGCCACCTGGATGGATTCAATTAATAAATTAGTTTCCCCTTCTATTATTTCCTAATGTCTAAAAGAAATAATTGCGAATCACCACCAACAGTATACCGTATAGTTATGTAAATATCTCAAAATGTGTGCGTACGACAAGAGTAGGCTAGACAATTTAGATCACCGCCCAAATTCAGGACCAAAGATTCTTGAAAATTGCGAAACTCAAGTGGTTTTCATTATATAAACAACAGTTTGGAATAATGATAAGCTGGGTTATAATTTTTTTTAACAAGAAATAGCTGGCCCAATAAATGCACTTTAAGTATGACTTTCTAATTGCATCAATTTATCAATCACTCCCAATCTTTTGCCTGACTCTAAATTCAAGTGGTTGCCGATGGCGGAAAGACCCAATAGAACATGTTTAACATGGACTTGAGTGCTCATTGAGTGACTAGTCTATTAACATACAGCAATTGATCTGCTGAAGTGCTGAGTTTTATTAAAGTGTTTTTGTCTTTTACAGCATCCGGCAATCTGTTCAAGGAACAGTCTATCTGTTTAATGAATACAGTATGCCTCAGGAATGTGAAGCAGGAATTTGACCAAAAATTGCGCAGAACGGACCCCAGGCACGTCATACGACTAAATTTTTATACCGCATGAATTTGATACTAATAGATTTGAAAAAATTTTAGTCGGTTTCTCAACCATATGAAGAATAGTATTAAATCGAGTTGCCGACCAATTGCTGGGTTTGTGAACAGCCTGTCGAAAAAGCGCTGTCAATTGGTCGGAAATTCGTTTTAAGCCTATCCTAAACAAAATTATTTGATGGTTTTTACACTAATTAGCTCAAAAAATTTTTAAATATTGCAGCCCAAATAGCTAATATTGCAGGTAATAACCCAACTAAAAAAATCAGAGCACAATTCAAGTCACAAGCTTAGTACTGATTTGGCAATTACGATGACACTACCAACAACAATGCTCGCTAGTAAAAAGGATTCATTAGCTGCAAGAATTAATTAGGCAGCTTAACTCAGTGATTACGTGGATGCCTTAGCACACCACAGCTAATGCAATTGCCGTGTTTAGTGAGAGCATAATTTAGCAGTACAATCTCGGCCTAATTAATCCCTTGTTGCTAACTGGCTGTCAATTACACACACAACATTTTTGTTTGGCTAATTTGGGAATGAATGAAGAGGGATTAAGAAGCTCATTCTAAAGTGTTTTTGTGCAATTTCCCATTTTTTCAATTTACATAGGGCTCGTCACGGTTGTTGAAGGGCCCAATGACAGGATAAACGTCAAGAATAAGCACGCTTATTTGAGCCTCTTCAAACACGGCTTTTCAAAAAGTCCGAAAAAGTCCAATACAAGGTTTTGGCGGAAATTCAAATTTTTTTCGAGAAATCGATGTTTGTTCATAAAACAGTCAACTCTGGCTAAACAGTCAACTCTCCCAATAACATCGACGCTCGGTAAACAGTCAACTCTCCGAATACAGTCAACTCTCCCAATAACATCGACGCTCGCTAAACAGTCAACTCTCCGAATACAGTCAACTCTCCCAATAACATCGACGCTCGCTAAACAGTCAACTCTCCGAATACAGTCAACTCTCCCAATAACATCAACTCTCCGAATACACTCAACTCTCCGAATACAGTCAACTCTCCCAATAACATCGACGCTCGCTAAACAGTCAACTCTCCGAATACAGTCAACTCTCCCAATAACATCGACGCTCGCTAAACAGTCAACTCTCCGAATACAGTCAACTCTCCCAATAACACCAACTCTCCGAATACAGTCAACTCTCCGAATACAGTCAACTCTCCGAATACAGTCAACTCTCCCAATAACATCGACGCTCGCTAAACAGTCAACTCTCCGAATACAGTCAACTCTCCCAATAACATCGACGCTCGCTAAACAGTCAACTCTCCGAATACAGTCAACTCTCCCAATAACACCAACTCTCCGAATACAGTCAACTCTCCCAATAACACCAACTCTCCGAATACAGTCAACTCTCCCAATAACATCAACTCTCCGAATACAGTCAACTCTCCCAATAACATCAACTCTCGCTAAACAGTCAACTCGCTTTATAGGTCAACTCTCCGAATACAGTCAACTCTCGCTATACAGTCAACTCGCTTTATAGATCAACTCTCCGAATACAGTCAACTCTCGCTATACAGTCAACTCGCTTTATAGGTCAACTCTCCGAATACAGTCAAATCTAGCTAAACAGTCAACTCGCTTTATAGATCAACTCTCCGAATACAGTCAACTCTCGCTATACAGTCAACTCGCTTTATAGGTCAACTCTCCGAATACAGTCAAATCTAGCTAAACAGTCAACTCGCTTTATAGATCAACTCTCCGAATACAGTCAACTCTCCCAATAACACCAACTCTCCGAATACAGTCAACTCTCCCAATAACATCAACTCTCCGAATACAGTCAACTCTCCCAATAACATCAACTCTCGCTAAACAGTCAACTCGCTTTATAGGTCAACTCTCCGAATACAGTCAACTCTCGCTATACAGTCAACTCGCTTTATAGGTCAACTCTCCGAATACAGTCAACTCTCCCAATAACACCAACTCTCGCTATACAGTCAACTCGCTTTATAGGTCAACTCTCCGAATACAGTCAACTCTCGCTATACAGTCAACTCGCTTTATAGGTCAACTCTCCGAATACAGTCAACTCTCCCAATAACATCAACTCGCTATACAGTCAACTCGCTTTATAGATCAACTCTCCGAATACAGTCAACTCTCGCTATACAGTCAACTCGCTTTATAGGTCAACTCTCCGAATACAGTCAAATCTCGCTATACAGTCAACTCGCTTTATAGATCAACTCTCCGAATACAGTCAACTCTCCCAATAACACCAACTCTCCGAATACAGTCAACTCTCCCAATAACATCGACGCTCGCTAAACAGTCAACTCTCCGAATACAGTCAACTCTCCCAATAACATCGACGCTCGCTAAACAGTCAACTCTCCGAATACAGTCAACTCTCCCAATAACACCAACTCTCCGAATACAGTCAACTCTCCCAATAACACCAACTCTCCGAATACAGTCAACTCTCCCAATAACATCAACTCTCCGAATACAGTCAACTCTCCCAATAACATCAACTCTCGCTAAACAGTCAACTCGCTTTATAGGTCAACTCTCCGAATACAGTCAACTCTCGCTATACAGTCAACTCGCTTTATAGATCAACTCTCCGAATACAGTCAACTCTCGCTATACAGTCAACTCGCTTTATAGGTCAACTCTCCGAATACAGTCAAATCTAGCTAAACAGTCAACTCGCTTTATAGATCAACTCTCCGAATACAGTCAACTCTCGCTATACAGTCAACTCGCTTTATAGGTCAACTCTCCGAATACAGTCAAATCTAGCTAAACAGTCAACTCGCTTTATAGATCAACTCTCCGAATACAGTCAACTCTCCCAATAACACCAACTCTCCGAATACAGTCAACTCTCCCAATAACATCAACTCTCCGAATACAGTCAACTCTCCCAATAACATCAACTCTCTAAACAGTCAACTCGCTTTATAGGTCAACTCTCCGAATACAGTCAACTCGCTATACAGTCAACTCGCTTTATAGGTCAACTCTCCGAATACAGTCAACTCTCCCAATAACACCAACTCTCGCTATACAGTCAACTCGCTTTATAGGTCAACTCTCCGAATACAGTCAACTCTCGCTATACAGTCAACTCGCTTTATAGGTCAACTCTCCGAATACAGTCAACTCTCCCAATAACATCAACTCTCGCTATACAGTCAACTCGCTTTATAGATCAACTCTCCGAATACAGTCAACTCTCGCTATACAGTCAACTCGCTTTATAGGTCAACTCTCCGAATACAGTCAAATCTCGCTAAACAGTCAACTCGCTTTATAGATCAACTCTCCGAATACAGTCAACTCTCCCAATAACACCAACTCTCCGAATACAGTCAACTCTCCCAATAACATCAACTCTCCGAATACAGTCAACTCTCCCAATAACATCAACTCTCGCTAAAAAGTCAACTCGCTTTATAGGTCAACTCTCCGAATACAGTCAACTCTCGCTATACAGTCAACTCGCTTTATAGGTCAACTCTCCGAATACAGTCAAATCTCGCTAAACAGTCAACTCGCTTTATAGATCAACTCTCCGAATACAGTCAACTCTCGCTATACAGTCAACTCGCTTTATAGGTCAACTCTCCGAATACAATCAACTCCGGCTAAAAAGTCATCTCGCTTTATGGATCAACTCTCCGAATACAGTCAACTCTCGCTAAACAGTCAACTCGCTTTATAGATCAACTCTCCGAATACAGTCAACTCTCGCTAAACAGTCAACTCGCTTTATAGATCAACTCTCCGAATACAGTCAACTCTCGCTATACAGTCAACGATATAGATCTCTTTTAGCGTCCCTAGCCACCGCACAATATCAACAGTTGGCTGTACCTTTTTTCGACAGTCATAAATTAAGGTTTTTAAAAAAGCGATTTTAATTTAAGCCAAATTTTTTATAATTCCCTGCTTCAGAGACTGCGAACATTTTTCTTACATGCAAAAATATACTATTGTTTGTGTGCTACAAACAAATGAATTATAAAACGCAATTAGTCCTAGCAACAAAATGTTTTAGCACGGTTATTTCTATCCTTTTAAAAGTGAACTTTGTAAATAGGAAATTAAGCTGAGAAAAAATGTGCTCTCACTTAAATTGACGTCTATTGCCGGATTTGTCGAGGTAAATTAATTTCTTTCTCCAAGTAATGCCACTTAATGACTTACAAACCAGCTTTCTTCCCTAATTACACGGCCTAAGTAGTAACTGCTTTCGCTTGCTTGACTTTAATTTACAAATAGATAATGTAACCCCTAATCTCTGACATATCACTAGGGAATATTAACTAAGCAATGCCACAAAAATTAAAAAAATGCTAAAAAAAGTTTCAAAAAGATTAAAAAAAAAAAACAAAAATTAGATACATCATAGTTATGTTCTAATTTGACACAACTGTGACACTGACTGCCGAAATTCAAAATTTGATTTTGAAAATTAGTGAAATGTAAATAAGACGTGGCACGCACACTCAAGACATTGTTGAGGGGTTATTCATTAATTACACACGAACAGGAAGAATCACACAAGCATATGAGACTATCGGATGCTGTCAGCACTTGGATGCTTCCTTCTTTGGCTGGCTTGCTGGACCACAGGCGACTGACTGACTTGGGAGCGACTGTTGAGGTCCTTCTGGATTGAGAGAAGGGACTTGAGACGGTTGGTGGGCTGACCTTATGGAGACTGATTGGCTGCGGCTGAAGATGGCTGGCCCTTTGGAGACTGATTTGACTAGAGCGGCTGCTGGACTGGCGACGACGACTTCTGCTTCTTCACTTCTTTCTGAGCATCCAAGGCAACTTCGCGATTAAGGTCCGCCGACCCGTCAACTGTCTTGGTGTGCGGCTGATCTTCAACCCAGAGGAATGTGGATCTCATGAGAGGTAGGCCTGAGATCTGAAAAAGGGCCCGATCTCCATTAAGTGACTGAGTGCGGAGACTCTTAGACTCAACTATATACATGACTTTGTTGACACTCATGCCACAAGGCTTTGTTCAAACCACCCTTGCCCCTACCTTACAAATTTCAAATTCAAATCAACCATCGGATGGAACACCCAGAAATACATAGAAAATACAAAAATGATCAAAAAAATTTAAAAAAGCTACAAAAGAAAGGAATTAAAAGCCTGCAAAAGGGTAATTTCGGTGGTCTTGTTTTAAAGCTTGAAAATATTTTGCAGATGTTTTAGTTAAAATTGTTTTTACAGCTAAAAGGAGTTTAAAAAGAGAAAAAAAGGTTAGCAGCAGGTAGTACTACTAATTAGTCCTCATATACATCTACCTAACTTGATAATAGCAGCAACAACAAAATTAAAAGGAAGTGGAGAATGTCATGGAGTACGTAGAAGGCAGATTAAGTGGCAAACAGATAAATAATTGTGCCACTTTAATTAAAGATGGTTGGAAGCTGGAAATGATTCATCCAATAAACAAATTAATAGGAAGCTTGTAGGTAGCAGTGAAGCCTGTCAAAATATTAGTATAATAACTTGTAAATAGCAGGAGTGTGTTGTACAGCTGAACTCAACTTCAATAATGCTCGATGTAATGTGTTGGACTGCAACAGGACTGCGTGGTTCAGGGGCTTTGATGGATTTCAAGTTTTCTAAATATAAAAGAATATGCAAAATTTTTTACTACTTCGCACAGTATGTTTTTAATGTATAAACGCAACAAAATTGTTTGATTGGTTTCAAAATCTATATCTTTCTTCTGATATATATAGAGTTTTGAAACCCATCAAAGACTTTTGGAAAAATTGCATTAATAAAAAATCTCCACGCTATAACCAACGAGAATGAATGCGCATCAAGTTTTTGTAGAAGTTTTTCATTTGGCAATCACTTGATGCAGTGCTGCTCACTTTTAAAAATTGTCTCAAAAGAATTCTAATATTGTACCCCCTTAGGCCTCAGAACTTAAATGTAAGTGTGCCAATTGAATGAAAAAGGCATAATCCTCAGCTATTCATAACACATCTTGCCTATTGCAATATATTATGACAGGTGTGTCTTCCTGAAAAGTCAGAATTACCCGCAGGGTTTCCTCCCTTGCCCTATTGTTTGAGTGCCAAAGGTGTTCTCTTTGCCTGTTTTAATTTGCATTGGTGTGGAAAATGGATGACGGCAATTAACATTTCCAATTAGGAGACTCTATCACCTCATCGGCATATGTGCCGGTCCCAACAAAAGACGAAAGCAATTAGCCAGTGTTCTAAAAGATGTTTGTATTATTGCTGAGGACCCAATAAAATTTCTTAGCCTAAGGGGCTGAAAATAAAACCCATATTTTTGTAGTCAAACAGACGGTATAAAATCATTTTATAACACGGGTGTTTAAACTCAATAGAATTTCTTAATGGGTGCCAGAATCTATTTTGGTTCAAAAGTAGGATGGTTTAAAAGTACGGACATATAAACACTGCAAAAATTGGTGTGCTTTAAAAAAATACCTGGCCGATTTCCAAACTTTCTTGAAAACTCCTGATTCTCCGCTTTCAGTATATATTTTTTTCTGTTCTAGCAGTTGCTGGGTTTGAGAAGAGCCTCAATGCTTGGCCCCAATCTATTTTTTCGAAAAAAATCTGCCTTGCTTTAAACCAGGGGCGTCCGGGTAGGTTTCCGAAATGTTTCAGAACTTACGTTGATGATCTAGTGGACATGATTATAGATGAATAAGGTTGTATATGACTATGCCTGCAAAATTTGCAAAAGTTTGCAAAAAAATTCAAAGCTTTTGAATTTTTCGAGAACTTTTATTTTTTCGTATATTTTACAGGCATAGTCATATACAATTTTATTCTCAAAATGTAGCCCAGCTTTCCGGCGTCATTTTGAGTATAAACTTGTATATAATCATGCCCACTAGATTACACTAAATCATGTCTATTAGATTGAAAATGCTGCAGTACTTTTGAACCAGTTGATTTTTTTTTCTGAATTTTTATATAATATTATTTTAGCAGCGAACAAAAATTGTAAAAAAGAAAAATATCCTTAAAACCTGCCTTTAAATCACAATTCAGGCTTGAATTGTAAAATTTTGCAGACATTCAATAAAATATTGGCAGCAAGTTCTTTTTGTAGAAAAAATAATTTAGTTTTGTCCATTTAGAAACTGTTTTTGCCAGACCAAATTTAGTTAAATATAATTGAATAATGACCAGCAAATCGGGCCCTCATAGAAATTATTATTATAATCGGATTACTTTTTTTTTAAGGGATTGTTAAAATTTGTGGTGACGCAAGACAGTTTTATAAAAGTTATCAGATCTATAACTTTTTGTACAAGCAAAAATATCAACGTACCACTAAAACAGGTTCGACTTTAAAAAACATTTAAAAACTTTTTCTATTCTGACTTTTATGAAGAGTGGAGAACTCAGCTGGCATATTGGTTAATAGGCGTTTTTTGAGTCGTTGACTATATTCGTTTATTCAAAGTCAGTAAGATCTCAAGCCACAATCGCCTTAAATTAGAAAAAAAATTGTGCAGCTATTTCGTGGGTCTCATTCTGAATGCAAGTGCAGCTTGTCACTCTGTCACCAAAATTTGTCCCTGCCCAAATATCTCTGACAGAAAAAAAGCAGAAGAATAGCCAGAGAGTCATGTAACTTCAAACCCCATACTTTTGCGGTTGTCGTGAGATAGTCTTCTTTCGAACAGACGACTAGTAGCTGGGTTTGAGAGCACTTTTTCAAAAGATTGTAAAATCTTCATTTTCTACGTTTCAGACATTTTTTTCGAACAGTTTTACGCAAAAAGGCAAAATCTACAAAACAGTTAAAAAAATGTCTGAAACGCGAAAAATGAAGATTTTACAACCTCATGAAAAAGTGCTGACAAACCCAGCTACTAGTCGTCGGTTCGAAATAAGGCTATAACCGACATCGCTATTGTACTTAGTGAAACACAGTCGACCGAAATAGTTAACTGTGGCAGTCGAGTCAAGTAGTTAACTTTAACACTAGCACGGGTGCTTGTACTAATGGGCGTCTTGCTTAGAATTTTGTGCTGGTCATTTCTGCACGGATCCTCTTTTCCAAAAAAATTTTCAATTTTCAAACTTTCAATTTTTAAATTCCGCTCAAGACAACAAACATTTGATTTTTAAATTGGGTAATATTTAATTTTGTCCCCAAATTGACTTTTTTCTTAATTTTCGCGTTTATTTTTTAAAAAATTTTTAACTATCGTGGAACTTAGAATCTCAGATTTCTTTCGAGCTATCAATCTCTATCGAATTATTTCAGATTTAGACTCAAATATGCAGATTGAGGTATCTTTTAAAAAATCATTATTTTTTTTAAACCTCTGAATATCTATATTTTTGAAGTTATTCAATGAAGATTGATAGCTCGATAGAAAGCTGAGATTCTGAGCTACACAATAATTAAAAAAATTTTGAAAAATAAACGCGAAAATAAAAAAAAAGTCAACTTAAAATTTGTGGACATTTTTCAGTAATTCGGGACAAAATTAATTACCACCTTTTTAAATTTGCCAAATTCCGTTTTTTCAGTCTTACAGGATTCCTGATAAAAGTTTTTTTTCAAAATTCTGTGCGGAGTCTTCAAAATACCTCAAAGCATCAGCACTAACCACAACTAACACCACAGCAACTATATCATAATAAAGGCATAGGTAAATAAATAAGTAAATGAAGCTCTCTCTAATTAGAGCGAAGGGTACTGTTGTGGCTGCTACTTCTGAGATTAATTAAATCTTTAATTACTGCTATATAGTAGTGGCAAGAGGGGTTGTGGACGTAAGCAGTTGCACACTATTATCACAATAATTTATATATTTTAATTAAGCATCCTCTGCCTGCTCTTGCCCCCAACAACAACTAATCGGCTAATATTACTAATAAGTGGATATCGGAGCAAAGGAGGGTGGACGATGTCTCCCCCTTCATTTATTACTACTATTTTTTCGGAAAAATTTAATGAACCAAATAATTGCCGATTGAGCAGTCGCCTAAACGAATGAATACAGAATGAGCGAGCACCTAATTTATATGATACACACAATTGCCACCGGCATTTAGAATTTATTAGGCACTTGTAAGCTACTAGTTAGGGGTTAAGAATTGTAGAGGCCGACGAATTCGGTAAGAGTGAAAATGAATGAATTTATATTACTGGTCGAGGACAACAGCAAGGTTGTCGGCGGTAGTATTATTTCGAACCGATGACTAGTTGCTGGGTTTGTGAGAACTTTTATAAGAGGTTTGAAAAATTTTCTTTTCAGCGTTTTAGACATTCCGTTTGATCAGTTATTTACAGAAAGGCAAAATCTGCAAAACTGTTCAAACAGAATGTCTAAAACGCTAAAAATAAAGATTTTACAATCTCTTGAAACTTTACTTACAAACCCAGCAACTAGTCACCGACTCAAATATATTTTTATAATATAAAATCGTGATATGGCTTGTTATTGGGTTGCGAAATTGCTTCAAATAGAGAGCCACAGCTGCCGTTGCCGCTGTTCCGAAAAAACTCGGACTTTTCTGTAAGATGGCTTTTACGTGGCTTTGAAAAATATCGTAAAATTCTTTGCTGTGTTTCAAAATTGAAATTATAATTAGCATAAAAAATCTTACACCATTTACGCTTGGTGATTTCAGTCGTAAAAGCGCACTCTATTTTAGAAGTTTAAATTATTATTAGATTTAAATTGCGCAATCGACAGCCAAACTCTGCAAGCGAGACAAATAATTGGTTGAAAAAAAAACTAGGTTTTGAGTCCAACTAGCAGCCAGCCGACAATAATTGCCCCTGACGGTAATAGGCGACAAAACAAAATCGAATAAAAATTAATTAGCATGTCCGGAAGCAGAGGCAAATTGTATATTGTCTAGCAGGCATGTGATTGAAAATTATTTAGAGCTAGGCAGACAGCATCGAAAAAAAACCATTAATTAATTAAATAAACCGAAAAAGAATTTTCCTGGTTTTTCGTTTAGCTATCACATGCGTAGAGCTAACTGAAATAGTGGTGTTCTGGCTAATTGACCGGGTGATGGATGATAAACTTCTTAAATCTCCACTCAATTTTGTCGCAGTGAACAAGTCGGTTCAGAGAAAAAGTAGGGAAGCAGAACGATGAAAATGTCTGAAAACTGAGAATAGAAGATTTTAGAAACCGTACAAAAATAAAATTTGACCCTGTAAGTGATTGATCATTTTGAACAGCATCGCCTTTGTCGGCCCTATATACAAAATGCCACAATTTTATTCTGTGAAGATAATGCGCGTAATCATAGTGAGCGAATCCACCATCACATTTTTATATCATATTACGCTGTCCGATAAGTCTTACATTAAGACAAGGTTGCCAAGTGGGCCAAAAAATCAGCATACCGTATTTCTTCTGATAAGCGGGCAGTCTCCAATAGTCGGGCAGTCTCTAATAAACGGGCACCCTAGAAGGTGATTGGAAAATAAACGGGCGGTCTCCAATAAACGGGCACCCTGAAAGATGATTTTACCTACACCTTAGCTCTTCAAGCTAAAATTTTTGGAAAAATACAAATGTTTTGCTGTTTGATGCTGATCAAGACGAAGAAAATGGCTACCTTACCGATGACAGTCTTCATTTTGAATTTGATGGTTAGAATTCGTATGTTTGTGTTATTGAATGTTTACCTCTTTTTGTTGTCTGTCTTCGAATAAATTTTGATCGAAAAAGTAAACGAGCAGTCTCCAATAGTCGGGCAGTCTCTAATAAACGGGCACCCTAGAAGATGATTGGAAAATTAACGGGCACGCACGCTTATTAGAAGAAATACGGTATATAATGATTTATCAGCCAAAATTTTTTAAATTGAGTTTTTTCATGTTTTTAAGCGGAACTTTTCCAAAAGTCTGCCCTCCGGGTTGCCAAATCCCTCAAATTTAATGCTTATTCGAACTGTAAAAACAAAACTTTTTGTTTATTGATAATTTCTGAGCGCAGATTACTTTAAAAAACCGCACAATTTCAAACACTTGACAAGTAACTAGCGTGGGCAAGGGTAGTGTTTAAACGACTTGCCGACTAGTTGCTGGGTTTCACAGCACTTTTTCAAGCTGTAAAATCTCCATTTTTAGCATTTTAAGACTACCCTTGCCAACCCTACAAATAACAAGATCACAGCCATCATATATGCTGATTTTTTTGCCCACGTGGCAACCTTGCATTAAGAGTACCGCGGTCCGACATTTTGATGAGTTTTAAATTTTTTATTCATAATATTAATTCAATTTTTTTAATGGGTTTCGAAATTCATATACCAGAACAAAATATTAATTTTGAAACCTATCAAACAATTTTGTTGAGCTTATTCATACTGCGGCCTACTGAAAATTTCGTCTTAGTTTTATATCTACATAGAAATCTAGAAACTCGTCGAATTTTATCGATGAGTTTCGTAAAAATTTATATGCGACTCACCTAAATTCCTGGCTCTCATAAAACTAACTTTTTTAAAGTTTTGCGATTTTTTTTCACAAAATGTTGCCAATGATGTTAGTTCTTCGATGCGTGCCTTTAGTTCAGCCTCCACATCGAAATTTTCAATTAACAATCAAAATCTCACAAAAACATTGATAATAAACCAAAAAATAATCAACAATTTTATCACAAAAGGTGCTGTTCATAGGAATTTCTACTAATTACGAAATATTTTCAGTTAATAAAGTCAAAGCAAACTATGGTGGTGCTAATTCGGTCAACAATCGGCCTGAAAATTGCTGAAATTTGACACTGCTGTATAAAGGAGGATAAACGAAGAAAAGGATGCAGTTCCACTAAGCAATTTGCTTAATTTTAGCCGAATTTATTTAATTTATTAAAGGGCAACCAATTTGTTTAGGCTTGAATTTCCGCCGTCAAACCAAATAAAAATATGGCAGTGTTTTGCAATTCACACATACACAACTTGGCTCAAATTGAACAATTAGCCCAATTTGGGGGCGATAAAAAAACTTTGGTCACAAGAAATAGATTTGATTAAGTAGCAAAAACTAGTGGTATACTTTAATGAATTATTTGAAAAGTGCACCATTTAGAAGTTTATAAAAAAGTTTAGTAAATTTGTTTGCAGAAATCGGCTGATTCAGTAAATCTTTCACAATAAATTTGTACTTTTGGCGGCTTGGTCCGGGCGTAATTTTTTTCGCCCCGGTCCGTCCTTCGCATAGTAAACAAATCTCACATAGTTAACCAATTTCACATAGTCAACATATTTTACATAGTCAATAAATTTTTCGTGCTTTTCCGAGCCGGACCGTGACTTTTTACGACCCATAGGAAATTTTGGCGCGACTAGCAAATACATCCATCCCCTACGAATCTGACCACTGCCCTCTGTAACAACAAGTTTAGGATTAGCCCTTAAGCTCAGGGGCCAGTGGGCCAGCGTATGAAAGTTGTGACTAATAATAGTTTTACGCACTTTTTCCGGTGTCTGGAGCATATATTTGGGTACTTTTACTGAAGTTTAAAAAGGCAAAATCGTTGGGGGTCTATTTGCTAGTCGAAATTTTTATAATTACGGCGCTTAACGGCCCGCGCTTCAATTACGGGATGTGCCGGCCCGCTCACATGACCTCCGTAAGAGCATGATAAAGATCTGAAATCATAACGAAGATAAAATATTGGAGGTCGGTAAAACCGAAAAGAAAAAAAATGGCAAAAAAATTCAGAAAAAAATTAAAAGTAACAAGGAAAATTTTTCAAATGTTCTGAAACTCAACTTTTTACGACCCATAGAAACAGAGAACGGCCCTTGATTAGTAAATTTTATCTGAGTCAGTCGATGTTGTTAAAAAAGGAAAAAAAGAAGTTTGTGAAGCACCAGAAGCTGATAAAAAGGTTAGATGAGTAAAAGAAATTTACTTGACTTTGATCCCGCGGCTAAGAAATGAACCACTGGATCTTGTAGATAATTTTAGCATGCCCTCATGATGTCTTCTGATTCACGTTCTAATGGATATTTGTGCTAGCAGCTCTATAACAGGATTTGTAGTCTTTGATCGCCTAAATGACTGAGTCTGGATAGTATACTATTAAAACGACTTGCCGACCGGGTTTGTGACCACTTTTTCAACAGGCTGTAAAATTTTCATTTTGAGCATTTCAGAATTTTTTTGAACTGTTCTGTGGATTTCGCCGTTCTGCGTAAAATAGTTCAAATGAAATGCTCAAAATGAAGATTTTACAGCCTGTTCAAAAAGTGCTAGCAAACCCAGCAACTAGTCGGCAAGTCGTTTTAATACAACCCTTGCCAACTCCAGTAGCCAACTCCAGTTGTCATGGGATTGTTCCTGCAATGCAGAAAGATAACATAAATAGACTTTGACAAATTTATTTTTGTGTATTGTATATCCTACCATTTTGTAAACAAGGCTTGTATAAAAAGCAGAAAAAATTTAAGAAAACAAGAAGCGTTAGACTTTAATAAAAAAAAATTTTTTTTAATATGCAAAATGACTTTGTTGCAAAGAATTGAAAAAGGTTCAACAAATTTCATGCCAAACTCATTTACTTTTCGGAATCTCAAAAAAATTGACCTGCAGCGGAACCTTGGTTATACGCCACTCCATAAATCCACATTAGAATTGGGTATACGAGTCGTGTGACCCTAATCTCCAAATTTTTTATATAAAGACATCTTAGCGTGCATTGGCAAAATATGCAGGGTTGGCGAGGGTAGTCTTATTTCAACGTGTCGACTAATTACCGGGTTTGACAGCATTTTTTCATCAGCCTGTAAAGTTCCATTTCAACATTTTAGACATTTATTTTCCACTCTTTTGTAGATTTTGCCTTTCTGTGCAAAACAGTTCAAAATGAATGTCTGAAACGTTGAAATGAAAGTTTTTACAGGCTGATGAAAAAATGCTGTCAAACGCGGAAAATAGTCGGCACGTCGAAATAAGACTACCCTTGCCAACCCTAGAAATATGCTTTTTATCCAGTGCTTATTGCTCTTCCGCAGCTAAAAATTAAGATTTTGACGTACAGTGGCGGAAAAAGTTACATCGTGTGAAAAGCGTTTTGAAAGTATTATTCGATGACAAAGAGAGTCACGGATCGAAACGTCGTTGAAATAGTAGACTACGAACATCCGATATGAAACCGCTGATTGAAATGAGTGCTGGAAGCTGAACGTTCCTAAACAGTTCGTTGTCGCGAAATCAAAGAAGGATGGTCGTGCAACTTTCGTTCTGAAGTTGATGATGAATTTGTACTATTAAGGATGGATCGAATGATTGCTCAGGTTGTGCTTTGGTCAACAAACTGTTCAGAATCGGTTGATCTTTCTCAAGAATATATATTAAGTTTGTATCATTCTTTCAAAAGTGTCATGTGCAATTTGTTCGGTATCATCAGAACTGGACGAACGAAGACTGGAAGGGTGTGCTTTGGTCAGACGGATCAAAATTTAACATGGTTTCAAGTGACTTTCTTTAAAAATTTATTGACTTTCGGTCGTCCGAAGAACAAAAGATTTGAGAAACGCGGTCTATAGGCCCTCGTGTAAAAGAAGCAAAAATTTTTTAAATTGTGCACCTCATCAAATAATGATGTATGACATTGGCGCTACCAGAATATCTCGTCACCACAGGTTCCCAGGAAGGTGTTAAGGCGTTTTCAGTAAAATTTGTCTTCCTTTAACCCATCAAAAAAAGTTTTGCATCTTATATATTGTTTTTTTTTTTCAGTGTAATAGGAGGTCGAGATTCAGTTCGATTACGCTCCAACTATGGTTTTTGCCGGAAAGATGGGCGAACAGTCATTTAGCATAACTACCACCATTTCTCAGCTCAATTTGCACATCTGCGGCAGGAGTGTGCCTACTTCTGTTTGTTAGCAATTATCTGTTGCTGCTTTTTGTAGGGGTAAAAGAGACCGCTGGAGAGTGGACTAGAAGAAAACAATTATGCATGTCTAATTAATGGATTACTTGAAGAAGTGGCACACAAACACACACTATTTAGTTGCTAAATTTTGAACAATAGCTAATGAAATGAAGAAAAATTTGTTTTGAAAGCACTACGGTAATGCTAAAATCGAGCAAATAAAAAATCTGCAAAACAAGCAAACAAGTTGGTTAGATAACAAATAAGCAAACAAACAACACAGAGAAATTTACTAAGAAATAATACAGATTTTTTTATTTCACCAAATAGTATACAGGGTGTGTCGAAAAAACTTCGCAATTGACAATTAAAGTCAAACTTGACAATTAAAATCAATTTCCTAAAGCAATTTTTTAACGCAAGTCATATTTTATCTACTACTCTGCATTTTTTTCGTAGATAATAACATTTACAGTGTGTTTGAGAGCCAATGGAAATTCGGACATACAGTCTAGTCTCGTTTATCCGACACCCCCTCAAATTCGTTACGGTCGACATTTTCAATTTTAACCAGTTGTCTGTGGTTGTTTAGTCTGAAATACCGCAAGGATTCTGATTTTGCCGATCGTTTTTCTCAAATCCTTTTACGTTGCCATAAAAACCCACGGCTCTCGTTTATCCGACACCTGATTTTTCAAAAGAGGTGTCGGATAAACGAGAGCCGTCGGTCTTTATGGCAACGTAAAAGGATTTGGGAAAAATGATCGGCAAAATCAGAATCCTTGCGATATTTCGGACTAAAACAACCACAGACAACTGGAAAAACATTTTAAAAATTGGCTTGAAAAAAGTGTCGGACCCTAGGTGGGAACGAATTTGAGGGGGTGTCGGATAAACGAGACTAGACTGTAGTGTAAGTTCTCTAAGCATAGAGCCATTTCTAAAACCCAGCAAGTACATAGTGTCCAAAATACGATTTTCGCTTGGACACGCTGTGGTTTTTGCTCAGATAATTTTACAGCCATTGAAAAAAACAGAGCCTGAACAATAGGAGGGGCGTAGCCCAGTAAAAATTATATTTTCGAAATTATATAAAAATTTCGAAATTTGATGTGTTTACCACTGTTGGAAATCACTTCAAAATTGAGGCAGAAAATAGACTAGTGAAATCAAAGTATCAATAGTTTCACTCTGTTGGGAACCAAACTTTCTAAGACTTAATTGAAAATTTTAAGTGAATGAACTCGTCCATTTAGCAGCAAACCTTATGATTATAGATGGACACACCACCACTCAAAATCTATCTCCAATTAACCGAAATTGAGTTAATCTCAACAAATTCATCAAGGATTGGATACATTGGGTGAAATAGGTGAAAATGATGGTATCCCCCTTATAATGATCACGCTATAATGATCACCCCTACCAATAATCGGCTTTTAGTGGCGGTGGCGGCGACAATGTAGCCATCTCCCTTACAAAAGAGCAATCCCCACAAATGGACTAATCGGAGAGTCCATCATGCCCTGATTGGAGTGTGGATACTCTGCTTCACTGCCTAATACAATGCAATTACCCCAAAAGTGGTCAAAATCTTTTAATTCGACTCACATTCCTCATAAGTAGTGACTACTGTAAATACACATTTGTTATATACAAGCAGAACAAAAAATATAAAACTGGCGGAAAATTCTAAAATACATTAACTATATGCGCATGTAAATGATTTTCGAAATGCCCCCGACCAGTTTGGATACAGTTAATTACCTACAAAGTGATCTCCATCAAAAGTGGCCAACAGTTTATGGAACCCATTAAAATTTTATTTAATTACCGAATTTGG
Organism: Ditylenchus weischeri; assembly: GCA_029231635.1. Taxonomy (NCBI): domain Eukaryota; kingdom Metazoa; phylum Nematoda; class Chromadorea; order Rhabditida; family Anguinidae; genus Ditylenchus; species Ditylenchus weischeri. The sequence goes on from JAMRYI010000287.1 coordinate 171,128, forward strand.
AGTAGTAGCAAGGTATTGCTATTCACATTTCAAGCCGTTTTTTTTTCTGCGATTGGTGCTTGCCTTCTTAGGCTGTTAAGAAATTCCTTGACTTTGGCTAAAGTGACTGGCATTTAGTGATGGGTTTGCAAAAAAATTTTATTTTAAAAAAAGTTTGAAAAATTTTAATTAACATTTTCAAAGGAATTTTATATGTGAAACCCAAGTTGTTGGGTGGTCCAGAAGCTAGCGGGCTTTCATAATGAAACCCATCGGTTAGTGAGCTGACTATGTACTTAACATGAAAAAATTTGAAACCCATATGAAAATCTTAGCTACCGTCTAAAGACCAAACTTATGGACCAATCAAATTGAGTCAATAAATCAAAAGGACAAAAATTGTGAAAAAAAATTCTGGTACGGGACACCGGGACGGGATGACCAGAGAATATACTCCGGGACGGTAAACCGGGACAAAGTGAAATTCCGGGACGGGCAAAAACACAAATATCAACAAGAGTTTTTCATTTATTAAGTTTTTTGGTTGAAATGGCGGGACAACTTTTAAAAACAAATTAATAAATCCGGGAAGCGGAAAATTACTCCAGGACGAGACAACTGGAAAAAAAATTTCGGGAAAACTTCCGGGACGGGAATTACTTATAAAACCCCTTGGGGACGGGACGGGAGTCCCTTCCCCAAGGAAACGGGGCTAGACGGTGCCCGTCCCGTCTCCAAGGGGTTTTATAAGTACGGGAGTTCCGCCATCATCTCTACAAACAAACAACCCTCATCTTTAGTTCATCTTACTGGCCATAATTTAGGCTGTATGTTATCCACAAAATGGGTCAAAAACACTACTGCAAGAATTGAAAAATATCCTGATAAAAATCAAACTTTAAAAATTTAAGGAGGTGAAAAAGTTCAAGCTTTCAATCAATAAGGAGGTCAACACTAATTAAGGACAAGAAATTGGTGGGAAAACACATGATAAAGAAATATAATATTTCCATTTTAATGGTTACAGCTTAAATAAGTGTTCAGCCAGCTGATTAGACTATTATCACTAATTGGCACAGAAAAAAAGCGTGTGTTGATTTTTTCGCAAACGATAAGCACAATACGAAATTCAGTTCAATTTCATGCTACCACTAACGAAAATAGTTTTTCTGCTTCTTTCAGCACTACGCTATATACATCTTAGATCGCCCTGAAGTGCGGTAGTCTACCTCTTGCAAAAAGCTAATTTATTTATGGCTAAGATTATAACCGATTGGGAAGAATGGCAGACTGGGAGCACATCTAGGGTAGTCTTATTTCGATCCGGCGACTAGTTTCTGGGTTTGTGAGCACTTTTTCAACAGACTGTAAATTCTTATTTTTTGCATTTCAGACATTGCGTTTGAACCGTTTTACGCAGAAAGGCAAAATTAAAAAGGTACAGTTCAAAAACTTTCTGAAATGCAAAAAATGAAGATTTTACAGCCTGTTGAAAAAGGGCTCCCAAACCCAGCAATTAGTCGTCGGTTTGAAATAAGACTACCCATGTTGTGGTGTTGACATGTCGGCAATGTCCAAACATCGATGAAACGTCGAAACAAATCCAGCAAACTCATCCAGCAATCTTCAGATGCGTTCACTCATCTAAAGGCAAAGCAGGCACGGGATAAACCGAAGAATCTGGACGAAGTTCGTGAAATACACGATTTGCTGGACTTCAGGGTGGATGAAACCAATGAAGGGAATAGTGCTGATAGTCTTGTAAACTTGTCATTGCCTTGTTTCAGTGGTTGATGATGTAAGGGTTAATAAATAGGATGTAGAAAAATTTGTTTTGTCTTTTGGCAGAATTTGTGTTGGCAACCGTTCCAGCGATTTTTGGACATTTGTCCGAAAACCGCTGAAACTGAAATCGCTGAAACGACTACGCACCGAATTTTTACACAACAGTGAAAACCAGCAAAAATACATAAAAAGGTTATTATAAATATCAAAGGTGGTCATGCCAATCTCTGTTACGCCAAAAACGGGAGCGGCAAAAATTGCGCGCCGATTTTTTTCTTTTAGTCGAATAGGCGACTTTTTAAACAATTGTTTTTAATGATAACACCATGAAGTAGCCCTGCCATTTTAGTTTCCAATGAGGTATCATTTGTTAAAACGTGTTTGCAAAATGTGGCACAGAAAGGTTGGCATATGAAGCAAATCAGAAAATAAAATTTTTATTTTCTGAATACTTTTACTTTTTGGTGCCACATTTTGCAAAACATGTTCTAGAAAATGATACGTCGTTGTGAACTAGAATGGCAGGGCTGCCTAATAGTGTTATCACTTAATAAGAAATTGTTGGAAAACTTGCCTTTTTGGCTAAAAGAAAAGGATTGGCGCACAATTTTTGCCGCTCCCAAAGATTAGCCCACATGCAAAAGTATTGTTTGGATTTTGCAATTATCAAATGACATTATATCCAACTGTTTTAGAGTCTATTTTCAGAGTAATGAGGTCACATTTCCTTTTTTAATACTGTTAACTAATTGGAAACAATTTTTTGCTTAATTTCCAACATTGGACACGCCAACCTATTTCGAAATGTATGCTTAACCACTGATGATTGTTTCTCTCTGATGACGTTAATTGTGAAGGGAGAGCATAAAAAGAATTTGTTGAAAAAGATTACGGTCATTCCTATTTTGCAGCAAACTACAAAATTTATTTCTGGATAGCCAAGCCTTTTGGACAATGTTAACTCACTCTATTAACTTCCCACCCCCTAATAACTCCCCGCCCCTCGTTTTTTTCACTAGAATTTCAGAGTTAGGGCAATTTTTGATTAAAAATTTCAAGATTTTTTAGGTTTGAGAAATATCTCACGATGGGGAGTTAATAAAGTGAATACGGTATTTGTATTTTCGGTCAATGAAGTGCTCACTTTTTCACTTATGAGCAGGGTGGTTACCTTTAGGTGGCATTTGCCACCTTTTGAAATTTTTCGCCACCTTTTCGAAAAGCAAAAGGTGGCATTTTTGTGCAAAATTCGGCAAAATGTGCAGAACATTCTTTAAAATGCCACCTTTGAGAAAATTTTTAGTTAAAACACCACATTTTGGGAGAATTTCGCCACCTTTTTTGAAATTTGAGTTCACCACCCTGCCTATGAGGGTGACTGAATGAGAATATTGTTTTCGAGATTGAGTGACAGCATTGAGTAACAACTGAGTAACTAGGGTTGGCAAGGGTACTATTATTTAGACGTGCCAACTAAGTGCTGGGTTTGACAGCACTTTTTCAACAGGCTGTAAAATCTTCATTTTTTCATTTATCGTAAGAAGTTATAAGTTAGCTATAACTTATATAACCGATTTAGCGTTTGAGAGATTTCGTTTGAAATATTCTGTAGATTTCGCCTATCTGTGTAAAAAAGTTTGAAAAGTTTTTCTAAAAGGCCAAAAATAAAGATTTTACAGCTTGTTGAAAAAGTATTGACAAACCCAGCATCGGCACCTCTATCGGCGCCTCGGAACAACACTAGCCTTTCCAACCATAGTGAGAAACCGTAGGAACCGTAGGAATCTCACTGTGAGTGAGGTCAGCAAGCAATGGTTAGCCGCGGAACATTCTCTAATAAACGGTTTGTCCAAAATAACAGATCTCTAGTCAACTTACAGTCAAGCACACAGTTAACCATTTGTATACAGTCAACCTCATCAGGTACTTGTGCTTTTTAAGTCCCCCTTATTTTTTTGGATTTTGGTTGCAAATCACTCGCTCAACTTTGTGAATCCAGAAACTGGCGCGCACACTCAAGGAAAAGAATCGCTTTGGCAGAAGTTCAAAATGCGTCACAAGAAAGAGTTCGGAACGTCCCATGAATTATTTCTCAGTTATGTCTCTGATTTTGTATGGCGTAGGAAATTTGCTGGATGTGATGTTTTATATCATTGGCCCTATACGACAATAGGTCCCATTTTTTGCCTTGGTCCCCCCTGTTGATTTTTTTTTATTTTTTGCTTCTATTTTAACCAATTTTATTTTCTTCTTTCGGCGACACATTAACATTCACGAGTTGTTCAACAAATTTTCTGAAATAATTCTGATTTCTTGCACGACAGTTCTGACGAAAAACGGCTTCAGCAATGTACGAGGCGAGCAAATTATCACTGGTTCCATAGAGGCGCTTGATCTTATGTTTCATATGATCAAAAGAAATAAAAATAGAAATAAAAAAATTCATAAGAAATAAAAATCAGCGAAAAGAATCAACAGGGGGGACCAAGGCAAAAAATGGGACCTATTGTCGTATAGGGCCATCATTTGTGGTCTATTATTCGTGAAGTGTATCCTGTTGAGTGTAAATAATTGTATTACATGTAAATAAAAGTCGTTAAAATCACTTTTTTGCAACAAAAATCCAAAAAAATAAGGGATCCTTTAACAGCACAAGCCCCTCATCATTCTATCATAATTTTCACAGTTTTTTTAGCCACATACACCAAAAAAAATAACATTGATTGACTGTAATAAAAACACTTTGTGTGAGAATTGGCTGCTGCTCAAGGCTTTTAGACTAAAAAGAAAAAAAACAGATATGATTGTTATTATTGCTGTTGCTCTAGATGTTTTGATAAAAAAAAATTTCCTGAGAAAAAGACTTCTGCACCCACTTTTCATCTGTAAACAAAGTGGCTTTTAACACTCGCAACACTGACACAAATTGTTTTAGTGCTGAAAAAAGCCTGGTGCAAATAAAATAATAATTGACATAAACTATTACAAAATTGTTGCTGAAATAAAAATCAAATTTCAGGGAAAAAGTATCGAAAGTTGTGCTACAGTCAAACCCCGATATAGTGCGACCCTGGGGACCAAACAAAATTCGCACTATAACGAGACTCGCACAGTATCGGGACTCGCACTATCGAGACTTTTAAAGACTTTTGACCAAATGGGTCGAGCTCAAGGTCGCACTATATCGGAGTCGCACTATATCGGGGTTTGACTGTATTAAGATTATTGCCCTGTAATAGGATAAGATGAAAAAAAGTGGGTATTTGATTTTCAATCCGTAAAATCGGATTTGAAGAGGTGATGGGATTTGTCATAGTTTTAGTTATCAAAGTCCAGGGTCCTATCTCCAAGCTATAAATTGTTTTTTGAATAGCATTTTTACCGAAACCAAACTTCAGTCCAAAATTATTTTTTTTATAAAAAACTGTTGTCAACCAATTTCGTGTTTGCCGTGGATGTAACTTACTTCAAAATTTCGAATGATTTTCCAAAACTCGCCTTAGTCGGTCTCCAGTTATTTTTCGAAATAATTTTATTGAAGTTTTTTGTTGTCCCATTTGTTGTTTTTTTCGTCAAAACAAACAGCAACAAATTTGGCAGAAAGACCAAGTTGGTATAAAAAAAAGAGATGCCACGGCGAATTTCGAAAAATGGTCAAAATTTTTGTCGTGAGGCGCGTTAAATTAGTAGAACTTTACAACTGTGTTTTTACACAATTATTATATGTATAGCTACAAAGGGTAATGATCACAAAAAAATGGTTTCAAAAAATCTGGTATGAGTTTCAGAAACAGCGGAAAGTCACCACTTACCGTAAAGGCTCTAATAGGTTGACCCTCTACTTTTGCAGTCCACTATTGGGCAAATGACCACTCATTTTGTAGCTCAACTCATTGGCCACAAATTAGATGGTAACTTGCCTAAGAGTGGACTGTAAAAAGTGTGTCGAAAACACAATGCCAAGAATACGAATTTGAACGAGATTATTAGCGCATTTACGGTATTGAAATTTGTCGTAAGTTCTCAAAGAAATGCACTCATTGTCTGACTCTGTGTTGAGTAACCTTAAAAATATTGAGAAAAATATGGGTATGAAAAATAATGCCCTGTGAAATCATTCAAGATTAAATTGTTAAGCTTTTTAAAAACCGCGAATTAAATCGTGAAAAATTTCGCCTAAGTTGCCCAACTTGCACAACGTAACACGAACAAAGCCAAATCTAACTAACCTGATCCAATTCTGCAGTGTGCAATAGAAATAAACAGTCGGAATATTCAAGATTAGGCTGACTGGAGAAATTCTTCTAAATTTTTAAACATTCAATAAAAGTATTGTCTTAAAAAAATATTTCGCGAAATTAGTACTTTTGAGCTTTACACTGCCACCTTGATTTTCGCTTTGTTCCCTATTTTTTAGTTTTTGTTTTAAATAGTCATTACTTTTAGACAATCTCAAACATGTTTCGCAAAATACAGAACATCTAACAAAATGTAGGTCCATACAGCCATATGCTGAGGTTGGCAATGGTTCTATTGAAACGACTTGCCGACTAGATGCTGGATTTGTCAGCACTTTTTCAACAGCCAGTTCATTTTTGGTATTTCAGACATTATTTTAGTACTTTTTTACACAGAATGGCAAAATCTACAAAACAGTTTGAAAAAATGTCTGAAATGCTAAAAATGAAGATTTTACAGCCTTTTGAAAAAGCACTGTCAAACCCAGCATTTAGTCGGCAAGTCATTTTAATAAAGTCCTTGCCAACCTAATCGGGCCGTGAGGGTGAGAAAAAGTTCAGGCAACTAAAAACACATCGGGAGATTTGAACGAGAGAGTATAGACAAGCAAAGCCATGATATGTTGTTTGTAAAGTTCTTTTAAAACATACTCGGATACGTAAATGTGGTAAAAAATTTTATATTTTGCTATCAGTTTTGTATATTTTCTAGCCAAAAGTTTTTGCTCAAAAGTGGGCTTCATGCAAATATTTTGGCAATTTTGTCAATAAATAAAACCAAGACTCTTTTTCCTAATCCCAGAAACTGCCCAATTTACTTTGATTAGTCATTTTAATATTGGAGCCAGAGAGATAGAAAAGCACACCAAGACAGAGCAAGAATGAGCAATAAATGCTGGAGGATTAGTGCAAAAAGGGGAAAAGAAATTGAATAAAACTTGGCAAACACTTATTATTATGTGCACACAAAACTAATAAAAACTATCGTAGTTCATAAGCAAACAAGAATTTAAATTAATAGCTGAATTGGTGGTCTGCAAAGATTCCCTCATGCGAGTCGCGAAATTAGGAGCACTTGAACCTGAGACCCCCACCCACTACCTGAACGTGTCAAATCAGCTTGTGGGACCAAGGCAAATTTTGATTTGAAGATTTAAATATTTTTTTAAATGCACGGAACCAAGAGATGGCTAGATCATATTATGGACATTGCTAAAGTTGGGTGAGACTGTAGACCGGTTTTTTGCAACTCATCAATGTTATTTACGGTTCAGCATACTGTTAAAATCATCAAAACATCAAAAAAGTGATTATAGAGTTTAATGCCAGGGCTTGATTTCTCATTTATTTAGAGGACTTTATTACAAAATCCTAAGAGCAAATGAAGAAGAAAGAAGAATTAGTGCCTTTACTTTACGCCTCTCCTAATCACTAAAATAACATGCAATCTACCACTCTTATCAATTTATCAAATCTGCTTGGTAATCCGATTTAAAAGAGGCGTTTGTATTTGTCTATTTTCTCTCTTGGTTTGTTATGATAAATGAGAAAATGGCAACTGCGATTATTTCAGTGGTTGATTTTAATTGAAAAATCTGGCAATTTAAACAAATGGGTGACAAGCAAAGTGATTGCGTAATTGGCAAAAAAGAAACTAGAAACGGTTAAACACATTTTCACAAAGAAGCGTTATTCCTATTTGGAATACTAATTTATGAGTTTCGCTTGGATTCCACGTCGCTTCCATTTGCACAAATGAACACAAAAACATATCAGGTAGTCGGGAAAGTCCTGCAAGCACGTCAAAGTGAGCGATACTTTTTGTTGCGTTTGTATTTATATGTATATTATTATTATAAGTTATATATATGTATAGTACTATTATTTGTATGGGTTTCACAATAAACTTTTTAAAGGGTAAATTTAATATGTGAAACGCATAAAGTTTTATTTGTGCTTTTTAACAAATAAAAAAGTTCAGGCTACTTTGGCGTTCTTGCAAGACTTTTCTGAGAACCTGATAATTTTGGATAGGATTGGGAACACTTTCGAGTCACGGCATTATTTTTTGAGCAAATAAACACATGTGGGTTATATAATATATAGAATCCTGACAGGGCAAATGCCATACGTCGGGCTGAAATCCCAAAATTCAAAAATTCTATATGATTTCTTTGCTATTGGGATACAACTTGTTCCCCATAAGCACGGTTTTCGGCGTAGTCTTATTTCGAAGCGACGACTGGTGACTGGGTTTGTGAGCGCTTTTTCAAGAAGTTGTAAAATCTTTTTTTCGCGTTTCAGACATTTTTTTGAACTGTTTTGTCGATTTTGCCTTTTTGCGTAAAACAGTTCAAAAAAATGTCTGGAACGCAAGTGTAGCGTCTGTTGAAAAAGTGCTTACAAACCCAGCACTTAGTCGTCTGTTTGAAACAGTACTACCGCCGACTTGAGGTTGTGTAAGGGGAAGGTTGGGCATTCTCATGAAGAAATTATCGACGTTTTATTGAAAATTTCCATGTGTTTTGAAATAGATTATTTCAAGAAAGAAATTAAAATATGAAACAAAATATATTTGTAAACCGTCAATTACTTTTTATACGGCTTACGACGATACTCTCAACTCCGCTTACTCTATTCCGTACTTCGAGTTCGGACCAGAGGTGCGGTTGTGTCCCGCTTTTTGTCTTCCGCGCATCGGAAAATATTCAACAATGTAAAGAGTTGTCGTTTGTAGTGTTATTTCGAAGCGACGACTAGTTGCTGGGTTTGTGACCACTTTTTCAAGAGGTTGTAAAATCTTCATTTTTAGCATTTAAGACATTGCGTTTGAACAGTGTTGTAGATTTTTACTTTCTGTGCAAAACTGTTCAAACGGAATGTCTAAAACGCAAGACTTTACGACCTCTCGAAAAAGTGCTCATAAATCTAGCAACTAGTCGTCGGTTCGAAATTAGACCACCCCCGACAAAATTGCGTATAATGCAGCCCGGCAAAGTCTGAGTCTATTTCCAACTTTATTGTTAGTGATATAGGTCTTGCCAAGATCGTTGTGAATGTTTTTTCTAAAGTAATTCACTTAGACAAGCTAATAGCCTTAGAAATAGTCAAATAGTTTTTTCATCAAACATTTATTCAAAAAGGGATTCACAGTCAAACAAAACCATTTGGCTCAATGTTAGGACAAAATTTGAGCAAAATATTAATTGTGAATATGGTGCGAATAGTTAATACAATGAGACTGAAGATGCAATAAAAACAGCTCCATTTTATGACACATTCTTTATTGAATATAATGGGGTATTAGGTTTGGGGAGGGGGCATGGTTTATTGCAGCTTACGTACCTGCCATCACTATTACTGTATCAATCAACTTCTATTATTTGCACTGTTTTCCATTAATAGAAAGGTAAGTTGAGTGAATTTATTAGATTTTTTCTATTTGGTCATTGGAATGATTACTTCATTACCTTTGATTTCCATAAATCTGGATTATTTGTTCTGTTAGTATAATACAATTTCTCTAAAATTGAATTTTACTTTCTGTAAAACAAAGTTTTTATTCGATTAATTTTGCAAAATTCTTACTTATACATTTTGAATTTTTTTTGCGAAAATATTAGTTTTTAATAAAATTACTTTATTTGATATGAAAAGTTAGATCGAATTAGTTTATTATTCATTTTAGCTATAATTATAGTTAAATTTAGCTTCGAAACGCGCTAAACAGAACAGTGGTTCAAACTGTCTTCTGCATAATCGTTGCATTTTCCATGATTTTAACCATCTGAAGACAAAAATCAATACAAGAAATAGCCACCCGTTGGCGAATATTTTGTGTTGGCGAAAAGTCGGTTGCGTTCGGCTTTTTGTCTTCGGCGCATCGAAAAATGTTCAAAAATGTAAAAAGTTGTCGTTTGAAGTGTTATTTCGAACCGATGACTAGTTGCTGGGTTTGTGAGCACTTTTTTAAGAGGTTGTAAAATCTTCATTTTTAGCATTTAAGCAGGGCTCCCAAATCAAAATTTTGAAAATAAGGATATCTAGGGTATTTTGGGAAAAATGGCATTTTATCCGGTGCTTATTGCTCTATTGACCACCGAAAATAAGATTTCAACGTAAAATTTTGAGAAAAAATAAGATTTGGGGTCCCAAAATAAGGACAAATCTTATTAATAAGGACATTTGGGAGCCCTGCATTTAAGACATTCCGTTTGAACAGTGTTGTAGATTTTTTCTTTCTGTGCAAAACTGTTCAAACGGAATGTCTTGAATACTAAAAATGAAGATTTAAAATTTTACAACATCTTTAAAATGTGCGTACAAACCCAGCAATTAGTCATCGGTTGAAAATAAAACTACCTCCGATAACTCAACTCTTAAGCCATGTCTATGCTCTGACAATCTTAATTTTTTAGGTAACCAATCTAACTATAGAAATGTACTCAGCATGGAGCTATTTGCAGGCATAGTGACCGCACCGTGCTGAATGTCCGGACGGCGAAAAGTGAGACGGTCGGACGGCCGCCGTCAAAAATAAAAATTGACGGCGGCGCAGGCAGCGAATTTTAAAGGACGGCCGGCGGACGGCCGGTGATTATTTTTCGAAAGACGGCCGGTCGGACGGCCGGTCGTGAATCAGGACGGTGGACGGCCGGTGAAAAAAATAAAGACGGCCGGCAGATCGGACGGTGGAAAAAATTGACTGCAAGGTGATAGTAGTATATCGCAATAACAATTTGAAAACTTCAAAACTTTTAAACGTCAATAAATGTGTAACCACTGATAACTAATCCAGAATACATGCACACTGCAATATGAACAGCCGGTCGAAGACGGGCGAAAAAATTGACTTTGACGGCCGGTGGACGGTTTGGACGGCCGGTAGACGGCCGGGCTAAATTTCAGAGACGGCGAAATACGGCCGGCCGAAGAAAATTGACGCCGGTTGGACGGCCGGCCGAACTGGCCGGTCGGACGGCATACGTCAAGACGGCGGACGGGACGCCGTCCAATTTTCGCTTATCGCGGTCACTATGTTTGCAGGGTTGCTGAATGCGTTTATTCGCGCAAAGATGAAATATCTTCGCGCTCCTATAACAAAAGCGAATATTTATTACAATCAACTTTAGATGTAGTGCGGTAGTTGGAGTACGCCGAAAAGAGAGAGTTGACTATATATTGATAGTTGACTGTATACAGTCGAGCCTGTATTTAAGGGCCTGTAAGGAACTGGCAAAACGCTGTCCTTATACCGAGGTGTTCTTATATAGAGGTTTGATTGCACTAAAAACTAAGAAACCAAGACCAAAAGTCCCAAAAACAGCTGTCCTTATACAGGGTGTCCTTCTTTGACTGTAGCGAGAGCTTACTGAGAGTTGACTGTGTAGCGAGAATTGACTGTATAGCGAAAGTTGACTGTGAAATTTGGAATTATCCAATGTTTTGAGGAAAATGAGCTTGATTGAATTTCAGGATGATTACTTTCTTACTCAACTGTTATAAATAAAAATTTGTCCTCTTAATGGATTCAGACGTTCAAACTCACTTTTACTTCAATATTCGCAATTATTCGCAAATTTTAATCTTCTCGAAAGTTTCAGCAACCCTAAGTAATTGATAGAGAAGGGAGAAAAATAAGGTTGCATCCTTCCGTAAATTTTGCTAAACGATCAACATAAACTTCTCAGTTTCCCTGTTGAACATGTAATGTGATTAATTGCCTCTAAAACATGGCAAATAAACACAAGCTCACATACGCAGATAACAACAGCACTAACTTGTCACTCACGCCTCTGCTATCAGTGCCCAGGCAGGGAGAAGTCAACAACCTCACACTTGATCATGCACAAATGTGGGAAAATTTTTGCTGTTGTCATTGTTGGGCCAAAGTTGACTTGCCCTCCCAAACATGGATCCTACTTCCTTCCCCTTGGCCAGCCTGTCTACAGTAAATAAAGGCAATTAATGTTTACACCAAACACACTACTTTCTGGTCGGAAATTAATCCGATTAACCTGATTTTTTGAATATAACCATATTTTTAGAGCTATTAAATGGGTTGCATGTCTGGATTAGAGCCGCTTTTGCTAATCTCTAAATTATTTTGAGATCTTTTGACACTTGGTTAACTCATTTTGGATGGATTCGCGTGAGAAATTGAGCTGGATAAAAAAGTGGGGGTGCACATTTCATAGGGCGAAATTTCTTCGAAAATGTTGAAACTATGAAACGTTTTTTGTAGAGATACTAGATGGAAAGCATTCCAGAAAGTTTTTTTAAAATATTTCCAGACAGAAACAATACGGAGAGTTTTACGAAGAAATGGAAAGAAATTAAAATTAACTGTAAGCTAATAACTGTAGAATTTCTCGTATGATGTACGACAAGTTTTACAGTTATCAACGTACAGTTATCGATTATATTCTAAATTAAACGAGAAATTCTACAGTTATCTATAAGTTACCGATAAATGTAAAATTTCTCGTATAATTTAAAATGAAATCGATGACTGTACGTTAATAACTGTAGAATTTCTCGTATGATGTAAGACATGTTTTACAGTTATCATCGTACAGTTATCGATTATATTCTAAATTAAACGAGAAATTCTACAGTTATCTATAAGTTACCGATAAATGTAAAATTTCTCGTATAATTTAAAATGAAATCGATGACTGTACGTTAATAACTGTAGAATTTCTCGTATGATGTACGACAAGTTCACAGTTATCGAATATAGTATATGTGACTCCTTGTAATTTTTGTCTGATTTCTCATCGCCAACTTTCTGAAATTTTCCTGTCCGGTCAGAAAGCAACACTAGTTTTTGCAAAAATCGTTATAATATACAATATGTTGCCCATCTACTGTATAATCAAGTAAGAGAATCTCTAATCAAATATAATATTAACCAAGCAGGCGATAAATACACAAAACTTTACTGGCTTGGTCAATTTACACTCCTCCCTATAAGCCATTGTATAGTTCTGCTCACCAACCTGCCACACTGAGTTCCTTATAAATTATTTCCTTGTCAAGCACTAGAGAGGCCGTATAATAGCCTATAATAGGTTAAGGAAGAGGAAATGGTTGATTATTGTGAAACCCAGCATTTGGCCCGAAATTGGTCATAAGACGGCCAGTATTTGGGCCAAAACTATTTCGGATTATTATTGAATTTGAAGCGATTAGTGTTTGAGAAAGGGCCATGTGGAAGGGGTGGATTATGTGTGTGTGAGCATGTCCTTGGCCACCATTTAAATGTGGAATTAGTGGCATTGGGGGACTAAACGGTCTTAGCGAATATAATAAACAACAAGAAACATTTAAGAGGCATTACTACAAAAAGCCGACAGCTTAAACATGTTTGCATCAATGTAACCCATATGGAAATTTAATAGGAATTAGGGGAGTTAGAATTGGGAGAATAATGTCTAAAATTGAGAAGCAAATATTTTTCAAATATTTTATTCTCTCAATCAAATAATAGATAGTTGAAAATTTACAAAAAAAACTGCGGCAAATTCTATTCTGCATTAAAAATGGCTTAAATCGAAATGCACCCTCAAAAGACTGCATTCCCCCTCAAATTTACCCTTTTTACCCTCAAATTTTTATATTGCTGTTTTTCTTTGACTTTTCGCTTTTATTTTTTAATTTTTTGTGTTTTCTTGTAGCCCTGGATCTTGGCTTTCTAATCAGCTATCAAACTCCGCTGAGTAATGTGAGAACTATAGAGATCAAGAGGTTTTAAATTCAGTCTTTTGAGGGTGCATTTCAGTTACAGCCATTAAAAATTTACTTCAATTAATTCTTTTGTAAAGTATATTTTTTTGGATATGGATCTTTTCTGGTGCAAAAAAATATTTTTGGTGCAAATTGGCTCTTTTTGCTGTCGACCAAAAAGTTTGTTGACCAAAACAATTTGCACCTAAAAGAAATCTTTTTGCACCAGAAAAAATCCATATAATATTTTTCTATGTGACCTACAGAAAAATTTTGCTTAGATTTTACGTTCAGAAAGACGTCCGAAACGCCCCGCTGATTTCACGTCCAGTCAAATATACCTTTGCTACCCACATCAACGGGATAACTTTTAAATAAATATTGGGTCAGAAGTGTTGCTTTAACAAAACTTTGTCGTTTGACACCTTGACGGGTTCCAAAATTTATAAGTATTTATAAAAAATGTAGAGAAAATTCTTCAATTGGTTCCAGAACTTAAATTGGAGAAAAAATAAGAATTTAAAACCCATCAAAATTTTTAGCTGCATTTAAAAATTTTTTTTTTGCAACCCATTAAGTCTTGCTAAACTTTTTTAACCAAATGTTTAAAAAAATTTTGAAACCCATCAAACTATTAAACGAGAAAGTTTAGTTAATGCAAGACTTTGCACAGTCCATTATTAAAAAAAGTTTGCTTTTTACTTTTAGCACAAGGTGTCGGTTTATAAAGTTACAGAGGAAATGCATTTTCACACTAATAACTTTTGAGCAAAAGTTAACAAAAATGCAACTAACTCCCCTTCCCCTACACTATGCCCATCTCTGATTCCTCAAATACTATCTGCACACTATTATTACAACTACGGCTGTAGCCTTTTTTTACAACTGTTTGATCATCCGATATGATGTTTAACCATTTCCCCCAAAATATGCATTAATTCCGCTCAAAAAAATTAAAAATTTAGAAGAATTTTTGATCAAATGCTCCAAGTGATATATGACTATTTAAACAAGGCAACTTCCCACCTGTGTGCAACCTATTTAAAACACTGCAAGTCCATACAATAAATAGGCTTTCCTTGAAAAGTTGTGGGGAGGGAGTGGAAAGGTGTGCAATTGATAAATGGCATGTCGGACCGATTTGGTTAAGTTGAGATCATTCTGTCACAAGACGCAACCCATCCAAATTCAATTAATTAATTTTACAAATATTTCAGATGAAGGATGAGCCACCCGTCCGACACCAAGTGTGTTGCTAAATAAACTTTGGAAAAATGATTTTGAAAGTGGTGTGTCCTTTTATGGGGCGGCGCTTTACAGCTGAGGTGAAAATTGAATTCCTTCAGTCTTGGCATGAAAAAAGGAGTGAGTGAACCAATAAACGGGGAGGGATGAGCGTTTGAGGGACAAAAAGAGCCAATCAGCTGGTTGGCTGGGTTGAATGCTCGCCTTTTTCATGCTTTTAATGAAAATGGCAAATATAACGCTAAGATGCTTGATTTCTATAAGTCTAACACAAAAAGTTTTCAAGCCTTTTCAATCAAATATCAACCAAATTTTAACATAACCAAATTTTACAAGTTTGACAATAATTTTAAAAACCTCAAAAAAATCATGTGTGTGTACGATATAAAATTGTTTTAATTTCGGAAGAGTAAATGGGATCAAAGTTAAGTTTGGCTCAGTTTGGCTTATGGATTTAGTTTTCCATCGCTTACCCGATTACAGGTATGCATGCCCCATGAATTTTAAATAGCTACTGTCATCAAAAAAAACTGAACTAAATTGCATACGCTCTAAAAGATACCATTTCAAATTAAAATGAACTACCAGACTTTAGAATATTTGATGGGCTTTAAAATAGCAACTGGCAACAGCTGCAGGTGGGATAGCTCCACAGTCGACTACTACAGTAGTAATACTAGGTAATATGTGAGGGCTATTGTGTGTGCAATTGGAGCGTAAAGATATTTGCTGGAGAAGGAGTAGGAAATTGACTCCATTATTGTATTAAGTGGGCCGCAGACGCCGACTATAAACGAACATTAGACGAGGAGCAGCAATTAGAGGATAAGCTACTCAAACTCAATTTCCTATTAATCCCTGGCTGAATTAGTTGTGCATAGGCACTTAACTATGAATCAAGCAAACAGCAAACAAAATCAAAACTTGTTAATAACTAATTTTAAATAAATGATTGGGAACGAAATAGTTAACAAATTTGATAAATAAAAGACATTAAAATTTAAATTTTAAGACTCGAAAACATTATAATAGACAATATTGTAAAAAATTGGAATACAGTCAAACCTCGTTATAAGGACACTCAAGGGACCGACTAAACGCTGTCCTTATAACGAGGTGTCCTTACATCGAGTGTCCTTATAACGAGGTTTGACTGTAATCATAAATTTAAAAAATTGAGGTTACGACCAAATTGCACGACCACGGAAGCAGAAAATGTCACAAATCGAATATTTTGACAAAACAAGTTAACAACAAAAATTTCAAAAAAAAAACACGGCTGCAGCTATAGCACTCATTGTAAAAGCATTTGATGAAAAAACGCAGGGGTAACAAAAAATACTACTAAATGAGGGTTGTCCGGAGTAGCATTATTTCGCACCGGCGACTAATTGCTGGGTTTGTGAGCACTTTTTCAAAAAGCTTGACATTTTCGAAAAGGCGGGCATTTTTACGTATCGTCCTTTTTTAATTTTGCCTTTCTGCGTAAAACGGTTTAAAAAATTTCTGAAATGCAAAAAATGAAGATTTTACAGCCTGTTGAAAAAGTGCTCATAAACCCAGCACTTAATCGTCGGTTTGAAATAACAGTACCCCTGACAACCCTACTTGGTGTGGTGACGTCCCCGAAGGTTCGATCCCTAGCATGGTCAGACACTTACCCTGCTTTACCCATGCTAAAAATTGTGTCAAAGCCAATAGTCTGGTAGTCTGTTGAAAAAGTGCTCACAAACCCAGCAATTAGTCGTCGGTTCGAAATAAGACTACCCCCGACAACTCTGCTGCATGTCATACTTCGTCAGAGACTGCAGCAGGTACCTGGATAGGGTAAAAAATAAAAAAATGGGCAGATCTTTGCTTGTAGAAAACAAAATCAGGCGTCACAATTTTACAAAAAGGAGGCAATTCTACGCATTGCATTATGAACTATTATTCCGATTGCAGAAAAAGATTTTTTGGCGCTACCGGAGTATACCCCAAATGAAAATTTTTTTTGAACTTTTTCAAAACACCATTTTAACCATTTTTAAGCATTTCCTACTCACTGAACACGATAAAAAAGGTGTTTTCACCTACTTTTTTCTATAAAAAGTCGATTTTTTAAAATCTTGAATTTTGGTATTTTTAGTTGATTTCTGTTTATTATAACTTAGTAAATCAGATGTTGAAGGTACCTTAGCCCCAAAAAGATGGAATTTGAACATAGTTTTTTTTTAACTGGGGCCTACCGCATAAAGAAACTCTGGTATGCATACCCCCGAAGGGGGCGCAGGGGGCTTCGTCGGTTAGAGATGCGCGCACTCACTTACCTTAGACATAATTCCGAGCAAGACTCTTGATCAAAAATGCATTTAGAGGCTCTTTTTGCACAGCTCCAGTGACCAAAACATGGTAAAACAGGCAAATGGTCGAAATTTCAAAATGCCCAAAACTCAATTTTTTATTGCCCAGAACACAAAAATAATGTCTTTTTTGAACTTCTGAGGTGATTTTAGGTTGATATAGGGTGTTTGGAAACATTTTTAAAAAAATTTCATTTGGGGGGATATCTCCGGTAGGGTCGATTTTTTATTTAATCATATTTTTTCATTAAAAAGTGACAAGTTAATCTGTTAACTGTTAAGTCCTCGCTTAAAAAGATTATCGTTTCGTTAAACTTCGATTTAACGAACCCTAAGATGTTCGTTCCCGCCTATAGTCCGACAATTTTTTAAAGTTGATTGTCGTAGTTTTTCTTCAGTTGTGATTCGTCAGTCCGGTGCGAAAAATTGCAAGGATTCTGATTTTGCAGATGGTTCTTTAAATACTAGTGATAAAAACTTTTTTTAGCAAATGATTAACTATTTAAAAAACTAGCAGCAAAATCAAACCGTTGCTATTTTGCAACGGACTGACTAATCGGAACTGAGATATACTAAACACAAGAAAAGATACTAAAGCCAGTTTTTAAAATTTATATATAACCAAATGTATTAAACACATAGCCATGCAACCTGCATACACCGTACATCTACGAGTTGGTTCGCGAATCTTTTACAAATCACCATTAAAGAAAAGTTGAAGTGGATACTATTGAGTAAGCGCAACAATTGTTTGATGGGTTTCAAAATTAAATTTTACTACCGGTAAAAAAATTTTGAAACCCATCAAACAATTTTGATTAATAATTATCAATAAAAATTTTTTTGAACCCTTTTGAGCGTCGTACCACATAGCACAACCCAATATTTCTACTTTCGCGGCGAGTTTCTATATGCGGCTGGGTCCACAAAGTAAAACTTGTTCAAAATCTTTTTACCTTCAGTTGGGAGGCAAATTTTTTTGACAAAAATTTAAAATTTTCAAGTCAAAAACTGTTTAGAATGAATTTTTTATCGTGTTTAGCAAAAGATAGTGTCGAAATGTAATTTTGGGTCACTTTTTAAAAAAATCCGAGTATGATGAGAACTATAATAGTGCCCACTGATCTGTAAGGTACGAAATCTTCAAAATACCCTAGCTCTGTGAATGTTAAGACCGTTAATAGTGCTGTGAAATGATGTTTACTATTTATAAGGTGACTTTCAAACAGGGCTTTAAAAAAAATTTTTTTGACATCCTACATCCACATCCGGCCAAAAAAATTTTTGACATCCACATCCGACATCCGACCCAAAACTTTTTTGACATCCTACATCCACATCCGGCCAAAAAAATTTTTGACATCCACATCCGACATCCGACCCAAAATTTTTGACATCCAACATCCACATCCGGCCAAAAATTTTTGACATCCACATCCACATCCGACATCCGACCGGAAACTTTTTGAAATCCTACATCCACATCCACATCCGGCCAAAAAAATTTTTGACATCCTACATCCACATCCACATCCGGCCAAAAATTTTTGACATCCACATCCGACATCCGGCCAAAATTTTTGACATCCACATCCGACATCCGACCCAAAATTTTTGACATCCACATCCGACATCCGACCAAAAATTTTTGACATCCACATCCGACATCCGACCCAAAATTTTTGACATCCACATCCGACATCCGACCCAAAAATTTTTGACATCCACATCCGACATCCGACCCAAAACTTTTTGACATCCACATCCACATCCGCCAAAAAATTTTTGACATCCATCATCCGACATCCGACCCAAAATTTTTGACATCCACATCCACATCCACATCCGGCCAAAAATTTTTGACATCCATCCACATCCGACATCCGACCCAAAATTTTTGACATCCACATCCACATCCGGCCAAAATTTTTGACATCCACATCCACATCCGACATCCGGACCCAAAACTTTTGACATCCACATCCACATCCACATCCGGCCAAAAAATTTTTGACATCCACATCCACATCCGACATCCGACCCAAAACTTTTGACATCCTACATCCACATCCGGCCAAAAAAATTTTTGACATCCACATCCACATCCGACATCCGACCCAAAACTTTTTTGACATCCTACATCCACATCCGGCCAAAAAAATTTTTGACATCCACATCCACATCCGACATCCGACCCAAAACTTTTTTGACATCCAACATCCACATCCACATCCGGCCAAAAAATTTTTGACATCCACATCCACATCCGACATCCGACCCCAAAACTTTT